>JAEIHA010000651.1:0-42500 GCA_018904595.1 Zaprionus indianus
TAAGTCTGCACGTAAGTTTCTGCTACGTGCCGTGCGCAAAACAACTGCGAGGTTAGCAACTGCTGCCTCTAGCAGCTTTTGCTCCCCTCTTCCCCCTTCCCCACCATCAAGATGGACTGGCAGGCCGCTTCGAGCCCCCCTCGCTTCATCAAGCGCAGTACCCAACCTAAGAGGAAGGCTCTTCCTAGCAAGGAGCCAAGTGATGATTCCGCATCATCTATTGAACCGGGTGAAGTTAAGCGCAAAGATGCCAAAAAAGCCAAAATACAGCTGCCCGATTCGGACCTACCCAGCACCAGTGCGGCTGCCCGAGCTGCTGAAAAAATACGCAACATCTTGAAGAACAACCCTTATGCGGATCTCTCTTCAGACGGAGAGGACGACAACGACGATGATAGTGATGATTCCAGCGAGAGCTCTGAGGAGGACAGTCCCCAAACCGCCCAACGCAAACGCCCAGCAATCAAAACGGTGAAAACCACGGAGGAAGGCAAAGGAAAATGTCCAGCTACCAAACCGGCTAAAATCATCAAGCCACCCCCTATCTTCATACCCGATGTTACCAATATCTCGATGCTCATTGCAACCATAACCGAAACAGTGGGTGCTAATAAGGAATTCTCCTACAAGGCCTCCAGAGATAACAAGGTCAGGGTGATGTTGCCCGACAAGGAGAGCTACACAGCGCTGAAGAATAGCCTTGACTCAGCTGGCAAAAAGTTCTACACCTTCCAGCCACGCGACGAAAGAGCCTACCGGATCGTTATCAAGGGACTGCACTACTCCACATCCATTGACTTTATCAAAGAAGAACTACGTGCCCAAGGTCACTCGGTCAGAGACGCCCACAACGCCATCGGACACAGAACTAAGTCTCCCTTGCCGCTCTTTTTCATCAATTTGGAGCCAGCTGCAAACAACAAAGAAGCGTACAACATCAAGAGGCTATGCAAGTCAGTGGTCACAGTGGAACCCCCTCTAAAATTTGACGACATCCCCCAATGTTACCGATGCCAAGGTTATGGACATAGCCAACGCTACTGCAAGCTTCAAGTTTGCTGCGTCAAATGTGGAGAAAACCACTCCTCAATCGAGTGCCAGAAAAAGAATGATGACCTAGCCAACTGCGTAAACTGCGGCGGATCCCACCCGGCGTCGTATAGAGGATGCCCTGCCTATAAGAAGGCCAAGGCAGCACTATCACCAAAACAACCCCGCCTGACCCAGCTAAAAGACGCACGAAATAGTCATCCAACGCCTTATCCATCCACTCAACCCATAGACATGCGGAATCGAAGCTTCGCAGACGCAATCAAGGGGGGTAGACCTTCGCAGCCTCCAAACCAACAGCCTCCAGTGGAAACAAAGGAATCCGAGATGACCGCCATTATGGCTCGAATGGAAAATATGTTTGAGAAGATGCTGGACAAAATGTTCAAACAGATGACGGTGATGATCACCTCCATACTGTCAAAGGTATGCAAATAGGCCTCCAAATAGCCTTTTGGAACGCAAACGGCCTGATCAAAAGAAGGCCTGAAGTGGAACATTTTATCCACACCAATGCAATAGACATCCTCCTCATTTCCGAAACCCACTTCTCCAGCAGATCATATCTGCATCTGCATGGATATAACATCATCCATGCCAATCATCCAAATGGTAGTGCCCGCGGTGGAGCAGCAATTATTATCAAATCCGGCATCAAATTTAATGAGTTCGCCACGCTGGAGGAGGACTGGGTACAGTGCGCTAAAATAAACGTCTCCAGCCCACTCGGAGACATACAAATTGCTGCAGTATACCTTCCTCCAAGGCACAATGTAACGGAAAGTCAATTTGACTTGCTCTTCGACGATTTGGGAGCTAGATTTATCATAGCTGGGGACCTCAATGCGAAAAACAAGTGGTGGGGATGCCGAGTCAACAACCCGAAAGGAAATGCTCTTTTTAGAAGCATACAGCGCAGAGGGATTGACTGCCACTCCAGCGGAGAACCCACTTACTGGCCGACAGACCCGCTCAAATTCCCAGACATCCTTGACATTGCACTCTCCAAGGGCATAGACCGCAGCAAAATAGCGTGCTCCTCGAATGCGGACCTTCTATCCGATCACAGCGCAACCGTACTTCGTCTGAATCTCCCAGTGCAAAAAAGGGCATCTCGACCAAGGATGATCAGGAAGGGCACCAACCTGGACGCATTCACTAACTGGATGACTCTAAATACCGATCCGAACCAGGAACTCAACACACCAGAGCAAATTGATGCAGCCATTGAAGCGCTAACCCAAGAGATGCACAACGGCGCCGCTCACGCGTCACCTAGAGTTCACAACACTCCAAAGCCATCGCAAAGAGACTTGCACCTCTGGTCGCCTGAGATTGCAGCACTGGTCAATGAAAAGCGACGCCTCAGAAGAGTCTGGTTTCTCTCAAGAAACCCGAGAGACAAGAGACGATACAACAGAGCCGCTAAAGACCTTAAGGCTCGGCTGCAGTTGCTGAGGTTGAGCGCATTTGAACATTTCTTGGGAAATGTTGAGCCAGGAGACCCCCAGCATGACCTATGGCAAGTCACCAGACACATTAAGAGGCCAATAAAGCGAACCGCTGCAGTCCAACGATCAAACGGGACTTGGTGCCGCTCGGATGGCGACAGAGCCGAGGCTTTTGCCGACCACCTCTGTGATGCATTTACCCCCATCATAAGGTGCACTGAAGAGGAAGAAGAGACCACGCTACGCGCAGTCGATCAGCCTAGTCGCAGTCAACTACCCATTGAGCCGGCAACAATCGAGGAAATTGTACTGGAAATCAAAGGCCTCAAAAACAAGAAAGCTCCAGGTGCTGACGGCATTGAAGCTTCTGCCATCAAACTCCTTCCTCCCCCATGCATCCAACTGCTTGCTGATATATTCAACAGGTGCTTCCTGTTAGGCCACTTCCCCACCCCATGGAAACGAGCTGAAGTGATTCTTATCCCCAAGCCCGGCAAGCCTGAAGCCAATCTCGCCTCCTACCGTCCCATTAGCCTACTGGCGATACTCTCAAAAGTATTCGAAAGAATACTTTTGCGCAGAGTATTGCCTGTACTGGACGAGGCTGGTTTGATCCCGGATCACCAGTTTGGCTTCAGGCGCTCACACTCCACTCCGGAACAATGCCATCGGCTCGTTAGCACTATCCTCAATGCCTTCGAGGAAAAGAAGTACTGCTGTGCTGTCTTCTTGGACATCAAACAGGCGTTCGATAGAGTCTGGCACCCTGGGCTTCTACAAAAGCTCAACAACTGCCTACCACACTCGCAGTTTGTCTTACTAAAATCGTACCTTGAGGACAGGACCTTTCTAGTAAAGAGTGGTGAAGCCAAGTCGACAATTAAGACCATCAATGCTGGAGTGCCACAGGGCAGTGTTCTTGGCCCAATACTGTACACCATATACACAGCTGACCTCCCAATCATTTCGGACGAACGGCTCACAGTGGCAACCTTCGCTGACGACACGGCCTTCCTCGCAACAGCAGAAGCCGAAATGAACGCCTCGGAAAGCATTCAAAATCAGCTGGATGCTATCGAGCCTTGGCTGCGGAGATGGAATATCACGGTAAACGAGGACAAATCCGCCCAATCCACCTTTACTCTGCGCAAGGGAGACTGCCCACCTGTCTCCCTCAACGGTGTGACCATCCCCGTTGATCCTTCGCCAAAGTACCTAGGAATGACGCTCGACAGGCGTCTTACATGGAGGCCGCATATCCTGCGCAAAAGGAAGCAAGCGGAGGAAAGGGTTAAGCAATACCTGTGGCTCATAGGCAGGCGCTCAAGGCTGAAAAATAGATTAAAGCTGCTGGTCTACAAAACCATTATCAAGCCAATCTGGACATATGGCATACAACTGTGGGGTACTACCAGCCACTCAAATCGGAGATCAATCCAACGATTTCAAAACAAGGCACTACGATTGGTTTCAGGAGCACATCCGTATCACGACAATGAAACAATCCATAAGGAACTAGGTGTGCAATGGGTCAAGGATGTAATCCAGATGGTCAGCTCTAGATATGTTGAGAAGCTACACAACCACTCCAACACGCTGGCGCTAAATCTACTTGACAACAGCCAAAGCATAAGGAGGCTCAAAAGAATCCACCCCCTGGACCTCTCAATACAAGAAGTCTAATGTAATCGCCATCTCCCAACCCCCACTCCCAATCCTTTTTCTCCCAACCACCAAAATATTTGTGAACACAATGTCGTCCTATGACCATTTATATACCGCCAATTATCATGTCAAAATTTAATTATTGCCCAAAAGGGCAGCTTTTAAATAAAATAAACAATACAGAAAAAAAAAAAAAAAAAAAAAATGTAAAGGTTTTTTGTCACGCGATCCGCAAAGTGTTTCATAATTACTTAATTTCCCACTTATTTGCTTATTTTCGTATATTTTTATAAAATATACGAGGGTCGTTTGATAAGTCCGTGACTTTTGAATAAAATATATTTTTTTCGTCAAAGAAGCGTTTTATTTCTCAACATAATCTCCTTTTAGCTCTATACATTTAGTCCAGCGTTTTTCCAATTTTTTTATTCCTTCCAAATAATAGGTTTTCTCAAGGCCCTCAAAATAGTCGTTTGTTTCTGTGATGACCCGAATCTCTTACCGCCGAGCCATTTCTTCATGTTTGGAAACAAAAAATAGTCACAGGGGCTAAATCTGGAGAATATGCTGGATGGGGTAGCAGTTCGTAGCCCAATTTATGAAATTTTGCCATGCTGACACGAAATTCACTTTTTTCCATTTTCGTTAAAATTCACGAGATCGTCTGCTTTCAATGCCTATAAAACGCAAACCAAAAAACGCAGCTTTCTCAAAATTTTACAGTCAGCTGTTAATCGATAACTGCTGACAGGAGCAGTGTTGTATTTAGAGCAGGTGCGCGGCAAATACAAAAAGTCACGGACTTATCAAACGACCCTCGTACTTTAATCAACTTCATTATTTATGCCTTCATATATTTAAATAATATTGCCGGCAAGACAACACTCCACAGTCAATGAAATTTCACTTTTCGAAATTTTTCATATGACTTGCCTTGCGCGACATCATTCCACCCATAAAGGTTTTTTGTCACGCCATCCGCAAACTGGTCAAGTTTTCCATTGAATCCCACTAATTTATCAATTTTCATGTATTTCATGCAAAATACACTTTATATAACTACATTATTTTTGCCTTCATATATTAAAATAACATTGCCGGCAAGACAACACTCCACAGTCAATGAAATTTCACTTTTCGAAATTTTTCATATGACTTGCCTTGCGCGACATCACTCCACCTATATAGGTTTTTTGTCACGCCATCCGCAAACTGGTCAAGTTTTCCATTGAATCCCACTAATTTATCAATTTTCATGTATTTCATGCAAAATACACTTTAAATAACTTCATTTTTTTTGACTTGCCTTGCGCGACATCACTCCACCTATATAGGTTTTTTGTCACGCCATCCGCAAACTGGTCCAATTTCCCATAGGAAATTTAAATTTGCATGATTTTATATGAAATTTTTGCTATATTCTTCTCACAACTCAAGTGATTTAACTTCTTTTCGTTACATATTAAATAATATAAGAAAATTTTCATAGAAAACACAAGTTAAGAAAAATTTCGTATGAAATAACATGAAGTCAAATTTTCCATATGATATGAAGTTAAATCACATAACATATGAAAATTTCATATGAAAAATTTTTTTGTCAAATTTTCAAAGTTAAGTCAAATTTCATATGAAATGAAGTTAAATCGCATATCATATGAAAATTTCATATGAAAAATTTTTTTGTCAAATTTTCAAACTTAAGTCAAATTTCATATGAAATGAAGTTAAATCGCATATCATATGAAAATTTCATATGAAAAATTTTTTTGTCAAATTTTCAAACTTAAGTCGATTTTCATATGAAATGATTCTAGGCTTTGTCATTGTATTAAATAATGTTTTTATATGTAACTAGCGCGGCATCAGGTGATCGAAGATCCTCCCAATTTACTATGTTACAAATAACATTGGCATCACATCCATTGTCGTTTATAAAGTAAATTATAAGCTTTAAATGGTTTAGAAGCCATACAATGCAAATTGCCCCTTATTTATCATTGCAGTCCAGCACGGATACGACCTTAGAGGCGTTCAGGCATAATCCAACGGACGTAGCGTCATACCACTGTTCGCTCGAACAAGTATTGTGCCATTGGTCCGTACCTGCGGTTCCTCTCGTACTACGCAGGAATGCTGTCGCAACAACGTTTTGTCATTAGTAGGGTAAAACTAACCTGTCTCACGACGGTCTAAACCCAGCTCACGTTCCCTTGCATGGGTGAACAATCCAACGCTTGGTGAATTTTGCTTCACAATGATAGGAAGAGCCGACATCGAAGGATCAAAAAGCGACGTCGCTTTGAACGCTTGGCCGCCACAAGCCAGTTATCCCTATGGTAACTTTTCTGACACCTCTTGTTAAAAACTTTTTAAACCAAAAGGATCGATAGGCCGAGCTTTTGCTGTCCCTGTGTGTACTGAACACCGAGATCAAGTCAGCATTTGCCCTTTTGCTCTATGTGTGGTTTCTGTCCGCACTGAGCTGGCCTTGGGACACCTCCGTTATTATTTGAGAGATGTACCGCCCCAGTCAAACTCCCTACCAAGCAATGTCCTTGAATTGGATCATACCTGAGTAATTGGAGTTATACCAAATTAATAAATCAAAATTACATAAATGCACTCTCTCATTAATGAATTTGTTTGCGATTATATAACAAACTCGTGATACTTTGATCAAGAAGCTTGCATCAAAACCCAATACCATAAGATATAATAAATATATCCGTATAATGGCTAGGAAATGATACACGTTCCATTTAATCAAGTAAGTAAGGAAACAATAAGAGTAGTGGTATTTCATTGTCGATATCAAACCGAAGTCTAATATCTCCCACTTATTCTACACCTCTTATGTCTCCTTACACTGCCAGATTAGAGTCAAGCTCAAAAGGGTCTTCTTTCCCCGCTAATTATTCCAAGCCCGTTCCCTTGGCTGTGGTTTCGCTAGATAGTAGATAGGGACATACTGGTACAGATCTCTCTGTGCTTATTTTACGTGGCGTGTTCCAGCGAAGGATTACAACCACGGCGTTCATATATGCGCATAAATGCGTATATTACGCTGAGTGTTCAAATTAAGCCCTGAACCACCGCCCCCGAGTAAACTCAGGGTACCAATTCGGTTGCACACTTGTCGGGTAATGCAACCCCCTTTGGTGAAGGGGATCTTTCTAGCTTAAGCAACCACAGCCACCATGAAACTCCCACTAGGGGGCCTACCTCGCATGAGCGGGGCTTGGTAAAACGTAATAGGCTTCAGGCATAACATGATATGCCGTCGATGCTCATCCCATGGTACCGATTAGGGCTCGGTGGGCCCCCCCTTCTGGCTCCGACAAGCCCGGATTTGGGGACACCTGTGTTGGTACCAGTTTTGGCTTTCAGCCCGGGACTGGTCCAGACCCATTCGCCGCTCCTCGGTGCATCCTCTCCTGCCGCCGTTGAAAGAGACTGTCAGCGTACCGCATAAACAGCCTCATTGTCTCTTGCGTCCCCGCAACTCCAGAGACATTCCAAGCTCCATTCTCGCGTCTTATTCCCATCCCGTTGAGGTCTCGCAGATCCGCATAAAGGGGGCAGTCGCACAGCACGTGCTGCCAGTCCTCGCTTGACGCACCGCATAGGCATGCAGGCTTGTCGCTCAGACCTCGTTTATGCAGGAACGCGTTCAAGGATCCATGGCCCGTCAAAAAGAATCCGGCGCGTAGCGAAAAACCGAAGTCTCGCTCGCTGAAAACGAATCTTACGTTTGGGAGGAACCGATG
Source organism: Zaprionus indianus (assembly GCA_018904595.1). Classification (NCBI taxonomy): domain Eukaryota; kingdom Metazoa; phylum Arthropoda; class Insecta; order Diptera; family Drosophilidae; genus Zaprionus; species Zaprionus indianus. Next base: position 7,937 of record JAEIHA010000651.1, read on the forward strand.
AGTCACACGGCCGTGTTCCTCAGGGTTGTCCCATCTGCGCTGCCATGCGCTAAGTAAGCATTCGTCCAGTCTCGCCATCTTGTGAGTCCAGCTCAGACCTGACAGGTCCTCGCCATACAGCCAATCCGACGTCCTCAAGGGGTAGTTCCGTCGAAGCTTTACTCGGAACGCCGCCCGCCTGGCGGCAAGGTCGAGTGGGGGAGCGCCAGCAAGCACCTGCAGTGCCACAGTGGACACTGTACGGCATACCGGTAGGCATCCAAGCAGGATACGCCTCTGGCAGGACACCAGATGCCTCCTGGCAGAGCTGGGTCCGTCATACCAGACCGTTGCACCAAACAAGGCGCATGGCATCATGAGTCCGGCATAAATGGTCCGTCTGGTGCGTGGACTGAGTCCCCAGCCCACACGCAGCACGCGTGCCAATGCCCCGACAACTCCAGCCAGCCGATCACGTAGTGACGTGATATGCGGGAGAACACTCAACCGCTCGCCAACTGTTACGCCAAGGTACCGGTACTTCACAGCATACGGTAGGCCTGCTCCTGCAAACCGTACGTTGGGGGGCCTACTCCGGGCAAGGTGCCCTTTCAGCAGCATGATCGCCGTCTTGCTGGTGGAGACGGCAACGCCGACCTCCGCTCCCCAAGCTCACACTACGGACATGAGCTCCTCGCCTTTCGACTCCAGTTCGATTTGGGTACGACCCTCAACGAAAAGCAACAAGTCGTCTGCAAACGCGCTGAAAGCACAGAGTGGCTCCAGACGCTGGAGAAGTGAGTCCATCATGAGGTTCCAAATAAATGGACCACTGATGGATCCCTGTGGGCAACCTCGTGTTACCGGAACAGTCACTTCACCATACCTGCTGACTAAGCTTGCACTCCTGCCAGAGAAGAAGCTTCTCCACAAGCTGGCTTCTCGGCAGCCGGAGTCGATGAGTCGTCTCATGACGACATCCCACTTCACGTGGTCGAAAGCTCCTTTGAAGTCCACGAAGATTCCGAGCACATATTGAGCCGAGCTGGCAGCAACAGTGCTCACGACGTGTCTCCAAGCATCCTCGACGCAGCGTCCTTCTCGGAATCCAAATTGCCATCTGTTTCCATCGGGTATAACATCCTTCACTCGGTTCACCATGGTGTCCACACTGGCGGCAAATGGTTTCCTTGACCCTGCACTGGGAAACCTTATGGTCAAATCCAAGGCACCTATGACAGGCATAGGTGTGGACGAGCGACCGGCAACGGTAACTGAACCACTTGATGTAGACTCGCCCGGTCTGTTCAAGGAGGTTCAGCGCCTTTTCATCAACCTCAAGCGTCAGATTGACTCTTTCGCCATCGGTGACTGACCACGGTTTCGTCTCCAGATGCACTGCCTTTTTGAAAGCTACTGGGGAGAACTCCTCCTTGAAGTTGTTGGTATACAACTCCTCCATGAACTCCTCAGGCAGTATTCCAGTGTCCACATCGAAAACCTGGACTTTGGGTCGTTGGCTCTTGTTCGGCTGAACTTTGAGACCAACCTCAGCAAACTTCTTGTTCGCAACAACCTTCTTCATCTCGCTCACCGATGATGTGCGGATGACGGCTCCACCGCGCTTCAGCTCACGTACCTCGTGCACACGTACACCAAGTGCGGGGGCGACCTCCTTGCGGACCCTCTCAGCGATCTGCTTCCCAGATATGCTGGGGTCGTCGCACATCACTACCGCCGACCAGGTCTCAACTGGCTTCCTAGCCCGGGGGCGGCGGTAGGAGCATAAGCGGGGGCGGCTCCATGGACAGCATTAGTTGGCGGCGGCATGGTTCCTTCTCCTGGTCCGACTCCTGATCCTCGTCCGGATCCTCCAGCTCCAGCGCCTGCTTTCGGTCCTCCGAAAGTTCCACCGCACTCCAGCAACGCGTTACGCAAAGCAAGAGATGTGACGAGATCGTCATATCTCTGCAACGCAGCGAAAACAGCGTTTGCAGCCTCGGGATCCATCCCTCCACGCACCACAGCGGCTTTGACTCCTAGCTGGATGCTCGAAATCTCGGCCAAAATCATGGGCGTGCCGCCAGCGATTATGTCCCATGATGGGCATCTCTTCGCGGCGGGGGGAGCAGCAGGGGCGGGAACAGTAGGCCTGACTTCCTGGTCCTCTGCAGGAACGGCGGGGGTAGCGGGGGCAGCGGGTACGGGGGCATCATGGGGGGAGTCGGTGGCCGCCAGGGCAAGCCTCTTGGCACCGACTTCCTCCAACGCGCCCGCAGCAGAAGCGACGCTGACGGCGACGCTGGCTGCGCTGCTGGCTACGCTGCTGGCCACGCTCACCATGCTGGCATTGCTGCCAGTACGGCTGCGCAGGCCAATACCGTCCTCCTCCATCTCCTTCTCCTCCCTCGGTGTGATGGGTGGCGGGTGGGGGGGGGGGTCAACAACAGCAGGTGTTCGCAACAATGCCTTCTAGGCAGGCGACGGGTACACGTGTACTGTGGTACACGAATACACACACACACGCACGCACGCACGCGGTCTAGCGCACACGCACACAGATGCACGCACACGCAAACGCACACGTACTCTCAGCTCAGACGCGGCTGGCTCAACACGTGTTGTCGCTAGCGGTAAATGTCCCGTAGGCTGTTGCTCGAACTTGTAAACAAGTTCCCGTTATCGCACTGCGTAAACAATAAACCGTAACAGCTTATCTTATCGAATAAGCAAGCACACGATCCGCACTCGAAAAACACGTCTGCTCGCGACGACTGTCTGAAGCAAACTGAGTAGATAGGGACATGAAACACATTGTGTTTTACGTGAGCACCTGCCGCAATGGCTTAATATCACGGTCTCCATGGACATGGGATTAAATTATGGAATTATATTCCGCAGGCACCGAATAAAAGCCAATCTGTTTGGTCATGACTTACTCCTCGGTTAAGGAGGGAGGCCTATCTAACACCTCTTCCGATCTGTGGGTCACGGCTCCCGGTTGTATTACGCAACTCCACGTCGAGCCTGAGCTCTGCCCGCATTTGGGCGTTAACCACAGCCACCACGATACTCCCCAAGGGGCCGCAACCATAGCCAGGACGGAAACAACTTCCGTGGGCTCTGGCTCCCGTGGTACCAGAAAAAAGCCTCTGGTCAGGCTTCGTGCCACAAGGGACACTACCAATTTAGACTCCAAACAATCACGGGTTGTTAGCCCACAAAAAAGTCATAGCTGCTCGGAATAGAATGCGAATTGGCCAAGACCAACTCACAGATGGTACAGTCTTTACACCATGCTTCATGGACATGGCTTTCTCACTGTTCGGAGGGAGGACTATTCCTTCCTCTTCCGCAAAACGCGGCATTCTATGTTGATCAATGATCAAACCGCTTGAAAACGGCCAGCTATGTTCCCAACGACCCTAAAGGACTTTGCGAAGAGGAAAACGGTTAAGACCATCTTCGTTTTATCCTCAGCGCCGTGGTACCAGAAAATCCTCTGGTCAGGTTCGTGCCCCAAAAGCACTTCCAGTTCCAGCCGCATGAAGCCCGGGGACTGGTGACCCCAACGACCAACGATTAACACTCTCTCTCTCACAACTCATTCAAAAGCCGCCAGTCGTCGCCTCGCAAAAGCAGTCCTCGCAAACTCATTCAACATTCTCACCCTATCTAGAGTGGAGAGTACCTGACTTACGTCAAAGCCCCCCTGACCACACTCACACCCAGCAAACTCAAATCGCGCAAATCATCATACAGCGGGCACTCACAAAGAACATGCTTCCCAGTCTCTTCGCCAAAGCCACACCGGCAATCTGCACTGTCACTTAGACGTCTCTGATGCAAAAATGCATTTAGAGAACCGTGACCAGTCAACAGAAATCCAGAGCTGAGGTTGAAACCAAAGTCTGGCCGTTCAATAACAAACGAGACGTTAGGAATGAACTCATAAGTAACCCGCCCATTCACACTTGTGTCCCACCGAACTTGCCAGTCCGACAAAACACGCTCATACAACAAAGTCTTGCATTCACTCAAACCTAAACTCTCCACATTCTTATCAGTCAACCATTCATTCTGCGGCAATGGCAGCCCCCTCCTGATCCTGTAGAACACAGCTCTACGCCGTATCTCTAAGTCCAGGGGAACTGCTCCCAACAACACTTGCATAGCCTCCGTAGAGACCGTGCGACACACAGGCAAACAACCATGCAAAATCAGTCTCTGGCATCCAAGTACTTTCTTTCTGCCTGTAACATTCAAAACTGCATTGCACCACACTGACGACCCATATGCTGCACAGGCAACAAACAGACCACCGTAAATGATGCGAACAGCTCTTCTGCTAAGGCCCCAGTCATTCCGCAAAATTCTCCGCACTTGTCCAACCACTCCCAACAATCGGTCCTTGAGGCCGGCGATGTGTGGTGTGAAACACAACCTTTCGCCTTCAGTTATGCGAGATATTTCACCCGTGTCGCATATCTAATGCTGGTGTCGTCAAGTCTGACAACAGGAGGTCGACTAGCAGACAATCTGCCTTTAAGCAGCATTGACACCGTCTTGTCCATTGCCAAACTGACGCCTACAGAGTCACCCCAATCACGGGCAATCCGCAGACACGCCTGTGCATGAGCCTCAATTTCGGAACGCGACTGTCCTTCAGCCATGATGAGCAGGTCATCCGCATACGCACAACATTTGCAAACTTGTTCGAGCCGCCACAACAAACACAGATGGAGCCCTGTGGACAGCCACGAACCACATCTATACCCACACGATCATTTTCACCAACAACCCATGCACTTCTACCAGAGAAATAACTCTTCCACAGAGCTAAGTCTCGGGAGCCACACTCATCTAGTCTACGAATAACACTAGCCCAGCTCAAGTAATCAAACGCTCCTTTGAAGTCCACAAACACACCCAGAATATACCTGGAGTTGCTGGTCTCAACAGAGTCCATAACAAAACTCCAAGCATCCTCAACACATTTACCCTGTCTAAAACCAAATTGTCTCTCACACATTTGGTCATTGACTATCTCCTGAAGCCGTTCCACCATGACCCTTTCCAGAACTTTTCCAAGAACCGGAATAAGGCTGATGCCCCGAAAAGATCGCGGATTGCTCCTAATCCGATCAGGTGACTTCAGGAGCACAAACACTCTTGCACACTTCCACTCACTAGGGAACACACCTTCACTAACACACTTTGCATACAACTCATACATATAGTCCGGAATGGACCTCCAGACACTTTTACATACATTCCCAGTAAATCCATCCATACCAGGGGACTTCATCGGGGGCAGCCTCGAGAAAGCCCACTCTAACTCACTAGCCAAGAGAGGATCAGCGGCACTCACTGCATTAGGCAGTGAATCCCGCCGACCCTCCCTCGGAAAAAATTCACTCATCAAAACTTCCACACAACTTCTCCAGGACGTCAGCAAACCGCCTCCGACCTGCAAAGCACGCACACCCATATCCCTACTGTCTCGCACTATTTTATAAACACGACCCCAGGGGTCATGCTTATTGCGTTCAAGAAAAGAACGCCATTCCGCTTCTTTCACACTTTCAAGCCTACGCTTGAACTCATGCATCCGTCTCACAAGTACACTCCTGAGCTGGGCCACGTTGTCAGCATTGACCCTTCTAGCTCTTTGGAATCTCTTCCTAAGAGATCGAAGAGACCGTCGCTCAACGCTTAATGCATGCGTCCACCACTTCACACGCATGTGAGTCACCTTTCGGTACCTCTCAAACATGGAATCATTCGCTCTAGTCATCCATTCATTCACACACGCAACCTGATCACTAACATTCATGGCCTTGAAAGTGCTGAGCGGAACTTGCGTTGCCGCGTCGCGCACATACTCACCATGCCCCTTCACATTGCCAATGCGCCAACGATTGCCCCCTACACTCACACTGGGAGTCACGGCATGGGTCACCACAACCTCAATCGGGTTGTGATCACTAACCCCATGTCCACCCAAAACAGACCACTCAAACCCAAACACTCTCATTGCCGGGCTACAGCCCATTCGGAGAGCACCTCACCCCGAGTGTGGCTCAAATATCCAGTATGCCTAGACATCTTACTGAACCACATCGGAGATGATGCATTAGCATCAAGGCCAAGAATGACAGGATAGCTACTCGCCAGTAGTAGCACCGCATCCATGTACGCAATGTACGGCTCAAGAGGCTCAGCAAACTTGCAATACACACTCACAACAAACACTTTACCAAACCTACCACTCAAATTCACACACACTCCCCAATCAGTAGAGTTCACCAATGTGCACTCAACTGTGGGGTCATTCACAACTACTGTGGCATGACATCTGCTGTCAGAGAATGACCGCATAAAAGCTGGCAAGCCGCGTACACGCCCGTTAGTCGCATACGGCTCCTGCAGCAGAGCCACAACACAGTCTCTCTCACAAACTAATTGCCCCACATCACACATGACTGCATATGACAACTGACAGTTAATCTGTAGGAACTTAAACATAAGTAAATCAATGTTTGGCCTCCCTACGTGCCACCATGGTTGCGTATTCAGGGCACGCCAAAGACATCATCAGATGCTCCGACGGTCTACCCCTAAACGCACAGTTCCGGCAGTTCAGCGCATTATAACACTCACGGGAACGGTGCCCCGACTGACCACATCGACGGCAGACAGCACTTGGAGCCCTACATTGACCCAGCTTATGGTCAAAGCCAAGACATCTGAAACATGCCACGACAGGGTCAAAACTCCTGACTTTCAGGTAGAACCACTTTATGTAGCATGTTTCACGCTGCAAAAGATAATCTATGGCAGCAGCCGTTCCTTCCAGGACTACATTCAAAACCCCATCATCAGCCTCCCAAGGCTTAGTGACAACACGAAGATCGGATTTAAACTCCTCTTGCGTCATCTTGTCCTTCAGGTTATGCGCATACAGCTCGGCCATAAAATCGTCGCAACTAATATGCTTATGCAAACCCTGAACGACAGCCCGAGGCTTGGGCCCCTCATTCACTGCCACACTCAGTCCAACTTCGGCAAACTTGTCGTTGGTCGTCAACTTCTCCCGCTCGGCAAGAGATGGGGTGCGAATAATTACACCACCATCCCGCAACGGCTTAACCTCGTGCACCCGCACACCAAGGGACGGCCCAACCTCCTTCATGACCTTCTCTGCCACATCTTTGGCACTCGTACCAGCATTCTTGCCGCGAACAACCACCGACCAGGTGTTAACCGGCTTGAACAACAGAGGAGCTGACAAAACAGCCACAGAGCCCCTTTGCTTTGATATTGGCGCAACGGCCCTCTGCTTCGCTTCCAGCACCTGGGCACTGCCACCAGTCGCAGAATGGCTCACCTCCAAACGGCCCTTCAGGCGCTCATTTTCTGCAATGAGCGAGAAAATTAGCTCTTCATAGCCATTTACATAGCCCATAAGGCTATACAAAGTTTCCACATTCATCCCATCAGACTGGGCTAGAGCCAGCACACCCGTGCTTATGCCCTTCATTTTGGCAACCATACTTTCCACCTTCCCCTGCGTCATTGGCGCCACCTGAGGCTCAGTTGTAGCCTCCACATTGGGAACAGAAACACCCTCTTTCTCTGCACACACTTTTCCTTCAAAAGCACCCTCTTTTCCTGAACTCACATTTCCCTCAAAAACAACCTCTTTACCTACTCAGCACTCACTTTACCGTCACCAACTTTCATACCGACAGAGGGAACCACTTCCACATCTCCGGGGCTATCCTCAACCTCATTGAGATCCGCCCTCTTCGCGCTCACCTGAGTGGAATCAGAAGAAGCTCCGTCGTCCACCTTCGGCTTCACCACGGCATGCTTCCGCTTCTTCTCCAACTTCAACGCTGGTGAGCTCATGGTGCTCATCAGCACCAGCTATGGAAAGATCGCCGAAACTATTAGATGCCAGAAGCGACACCTGTTGCCAGAAGCGACACCTGTTGCCAGAAGCGACACCTGTTGCCAGAAGCTACACCTGTTGCCAGAAGCGACACCTGTTGCCAGAAGCGACACCTGTTGGCAGAACACACAAACCTCAACGGAACTGGTTATGCCGATGTGGCAACGCCCAAGCCCAAGCTGTGCCAACAAAACTTTTTCAGCAATGTGGCACAAAATAATAAAAACAGAAAAAATAAAATAATAAATTTTTTAAATATTAAAATAATAAAAAATAAAATAATAATTTAATAAAATAATAAAAATCCAACCGTATTAACGCACATACAAAACGCGCCAACAAAGCTATCTCAGCAATGTGGCAACACTATGCATATGCGAACACGTGTTGTTTAAACGTTTAAACGTTTCACAGCAAAAACAAAAATGCTAAATATGCCGCAAAAACACACGCGAACAACGAAATACACTGAAATTATAGCACTGCGGTCACAACCAATTGTCTGTGCACGATTTATACAGTTTTCAGCAATTATGCTACCGAATAAAAACAATTCACTCGAGAGCACCAAAAAACACGTCCGCACGTCACAAACGACAGAGATCGACTGAGTAGATAGGGACATACTGGTACAGATCTCTCTGTGCTTATTTTACGTGGCGTGTTCCAGCGAAGGATTACAACCACGGCGTTCATATATGCGCATAAATGCGCATATTACGCTGAGTGTTCAAATTAAGCGCTGAACCACCGCCCCCCGAGTAAACTCAGGGTACCAATTCGGTTGCACACTTGTCGGGTAATGCAACCCCCTTTGGTGAAGGGGATCTTTCTAGCTTAAGCAACCACAGCCACCATGAAACTCCCACTAGGGGGCCTACCTCGCATGAGCGGGGCTTGGTAAAACGTAATAGACTTCAGGCATAACATGATACGCCGTCGATGCTCATCCCATGGTACCGATTAGGGCTCGGTGGGCCCCCCCTTTTGGCTCCGACAAGCCCGGGTTTGGGGACACCTGTGTTGGTACCAGTTTTGGCTTTCAGCCCGGGACTGGTCCAGACCCATTCGCCGCTCCTCGGTGCATCCTCTCCTGCCGCCGTTGAAAGAGACTGTCAGCGTACCGCATAAACAGTCTCATTGTCTCTTGCGTCCCCGCAACTCCAGAGACATTCCAAGCTCCATTCTCGCGTCTTATTCCCATCCCGTTGAGGTCTCGCAGATCCGCATAAAGGGGGCAGTCGCACAGCACGTGCTGCCAGTCCTCGCTTGACGCACCGCATATGCATGCAGGCGTGTCGCTCAGACCTCGTTTATGCAGGAACGCGTTCAAGGATCCATGGCCCGTCAACAAGAATCCAGCGCGTAGCGAAAAACCGAAGTCTCGCTCGCTGAAAACGAATCTTACGTTTGGGAGAAACCGATGAGTCACACGGCCGTGTTCCTCAGGGTTGTCCCATCTGCGCTGCCATGCGCTAAGTAAGCATTCGTCCAGTCTCGCCATCTTGTGAGTCCAGCTCAGACCTGACAGGTCCTCGCCATACAGCCAATCCGACGTCCTCAAGGGGTAGTTCCGTCGAAGCTTTACTCGGACCGCCGCCCGCCTGGCGGCAAGGTCGAGTGGGGGAGCGCCAGCAAGCACCTGCAGTGCCACAGTGGACACTGTACGGCATACCGGTAGGCATCCAAGCAGGATACGCCTCTGGCAGGACACCAGATGCCTCCTGGCAGAGCTGGGTCCGTCATACCAGACCGTTGCACCAAACAAGGCGCATGGCATCATGAGTCCGGCATAAATGGTCCGTCTGGTGCGTGGACTGAGTCCCCAGTCCACACGCAGCACGCGTGCCAATGCCCCGACAACTCCAGCCAGCCGATCACGTAGTGACGTGATATGCGGGAGAACACTCAACCGCTCGCCAACTGTTACGCCAAGGTACCGGTACTTCACAGCATACGGTAGGCCTGCTCCTGCAAACCGTACCGTAGGGGGCCTACTCCGGGCAAGGTGCCCTTTCAGCAGCATGATCGCCGTCTTGCTGGTGGAGACGGCAACGCCGACCTCCGCTCCCCAAGCTCCAACTACGGACATGAGTTCCTCGCCTTTCGACTCCAGTTCGATTCGGGTACGACCCTTAACGAAAAGCAACAAGTCGTCTGCAAACGCGCTGAAAGCACAGAGTGGCTCCAGACGCTGTAGGAGTGAGTCCATCATGAGGTTCCAAATAAATGGACCACTGATGGATCCCTGTGGGCAACCTCGTGTTACCGGAACAGTCACTTCACCATACCTACTGACTAAGCTTGCACTCCTGCCAGAGAAGAAGCTTCTCCACAAGCTGGCTTCTCGGCAGCTGGAGTCGATGAGTCGTCTCATGACGACATCCCACTCCACGTGGTTGAAAGCTCCTTTGAAGTCCACGAAGACTCCGAGCACATATTGAGCCGAGCTGGCAGCAACAGTGCTCACGACGTGACTCCAAGCATCCTCGACGCAGCGTCCTTCTCGGAATCCAAATTGCCATCTGTTTCCATCGGGTAGAACATCCTTCACTCGGTTCACCATGATCCCCTCCAGCACTTTGCCGAAAACTGGCAGCAGACAGATACCGCGGTAAGAGGCAGGATCACTCCCGTCCTTATCCGGCCCTTTGAGCAGTGCCACTACACGAGGGCGCTTCCACTCGGAGGGAAAGTATCCACTTCTGATACAGCGGGAAAACAACGCTGTAATGTGCTCGGGGATGGCCCGCCACACCGCCTTGAATATGACCCCGGTGATACCGTCCAAGCCAGGAGAGCGTCTGCTCTTCAAGCGTGTGACACAAGCATCTACCTCAGAGGCTTCAAGCTGCGGTGGAATCTCATCAGGAATGACAGTGGGTGCCGAAAACTCCGAAACTGGAAAAAGTTTCGAAGAAGAACACCCGCGCAGTCGTGCCAGGTTACGTACTGCCTGCCACCTGAGCGAAGACAACCGAGTTCGGTTGCCTGTTTGCGGCCACGGCAAATCTTAAAGACTTGCCCCCATGGATCGTCCTTGTTCTCTCCCACGAATCGCCTCCAGTTATCCTCCTTGACCTTCAGAATGAGCTTCTTGTACTGAGCTGAGATGACCCTCAACTCAGAGGCAAGTTGCTCAGCATCGTCGCTTGCGCGCGAACGAGCGGTCTGAAGCCGCCGCCTCAGTCTCCTGACCTCTTGGCGTTTAGAAGAAAGCTCGGCATTCCACCAAACTATCTTCCTTGCGGTCTTGGGTCGTCTGCGTCCCAGCACTTGGTCGCACACAGAATGTACGAGCGAGCGCACTGCAGAGACCTGGTCATCCAACGGCGTGTCGGCAAAATCCTCTGGGAGTTCCGAAGCCAGTCTTGTCACCTCATCCTCAAATGATCGCCAGCGTGCAGCAGAGATGTTCCAGGATGGCACAGGAGCAAAGCTCTCAACTGTGTTTGCTGGGTCTGGCGTAACCACAACATTGATAATGTTGTGATCACTGAGATCCCACTCATCCACTCTCCAGTCGTACGTAGCCCATGCACATGCTGCATCGTTAACAAGTGTCACATCGATATCACTACGTACGTAGGGAGTGTCGAATGTGAACTCGCTACACGGCATATTAAGCACTCCGGCTCGACATCCCTGGATCCAGTCAGACAGCAGCTCACCCCGGACGTAGTTAACAGATCCCTGAGAGCGCTCAGAGAGTTTGCTAAACCACATGGGGGATACTGCATTCGCGTCGAGACCAAAGATGACAGGCGTGCGGCTGGCCAGCAGCAGCACCGCATCTAAGTACCCAAGGTACTGCTCGAGTCCAGAGTTGGATTGGCAGTACACGGAGCATAGGAAGATTGAGCCAAAACTTCCAGTAACGCTCACGCATACTCCCAACTCGGTGACAAGAGGCTCTATCGGCATACAGATGGCATCCGTGCTGTCCACGAAGACGGCAGCCTTTCCCCGCCTGTCCGAGTATACACGCATCCCGGATGGGACTCCCGTGATTCGTCCAGCGAGGTCCACGTAAGGCTCCTGCACCAATGCGAACAAGTGGCCAGAGTCGCGCAAGCGGACTCCGAGCTCGATGGTAGGAGCTCGGCCACGGCCACAATTTGCTTGGAGGAAGCTAAACATTAATGTCTAGCATTAACCCTCGCAAGCACCGCACCATAGATGGGGCACGTCTCCGAGAGCATAGAGTGCCTCGAAGGGAAGCCCTTAAATCGGCAGTTCCGACAATCGACTGGGTTCGTGCATCTTGGTGCTGTGTGGCCAGCTTGTCCACATTGGCGGCAAATGGTTTCCTTGACCCTGCACTGGGAAACCTTATGGTCAAATCCAAGACACCTATGACAGGCATAGGTGTGGACGAGCGACCGGCAACGGTAACTGAACCACTTGATGTAGACTCGCCCGGTCTGTTCAAGGAGGTTCAGCGCCTTTTCATCAACCTCAAGCCTCAGATTCACTCTTTCGCCATCGGTGACTGACCATGGTTTCGTCTCCAGATGCACTGCCTTTTTGAAGGCTACTGGGGAGAACTCCTCCTTGAAGTTGTTGGTATACAACTCCTCCATGAACTCCTCCGGCAGTATTCCAGTGTCCACATCGAACACCTGGACTTTGGGTCGTTGGCTCTTGTTCGGCTGAACTTTGAGACCAACCTCAGCAAACTTCTTGTTCGCAACAACCTTCTTCATCTCGCTCACCGAAGGTGTGCGGATGGGGCACGCGCTTACGCACCTCCTTGCGGACCCTCTCAGCGATCTGCTTCCCAGATATTGCATCATGGGGGGAGTCGGTGGCCGCCAGGGCAAGCCTCTTGGCACCTACTTCCTCCAACGCGCCTGCCGCTACAGCAGCAGCGGCAGCGGGGCGCCCCCTCCCCTTGCGCTTCTTAGCGCCCGCAGCAGAAGCGACGCTGACGGCGACGCTGGCTGCGCTGCTGGCTACGCTGCTGGCCACGCTCACCATGCTGGCATTGCTGCCAGTACGGCTGCGCAGGCCAATACCGTCCTCCTCCATCTCCTTCTCCTCCCTCGGTGTGATGGGTGGCGGGTGGGCGGGGGGTGTCAACAACAGCAGGTGTTCGCAACAATGCCTTCTAGGCAGGCGACGGGTGCACGTGTACTGTGGTACACGAATACACGAATACACACACACACACACGCACGCACGCACGCACGCGGTCTAGCGCACACGCACACAAATGCACGCACACGCACACGTACTCTCAGCTCAGACGCGGCTGGCTCAACACGTGTTGTCGCTAGCGGTAAAAGTCCCGTAGGCTGTTGCTCGAACTTGTAAAAAAGTTCCCGTTATCGCACTGCGTAAACAATTAACCGTAACAGCTTATCTTGTCGAATAAGCAAGCACACGATCCGCACTCGAATAAACACGTCTGCTCGCGACGACTGTCTGAAGCAAACAGTAGATAGGGACAGTAGGAATCTCGTTAATCCATTCATGCGCGTCACTAATTAGATGACGAGGCTTAAGAGAGTCATAGTTACTCCCGCCGTTGACCCGCGCTTACTTGAATTTCTTCACTTTGACATTCAGAGCACTGGGCAGAAATCACATTGTGTCAACACCCGCTAGGGCCATCACAATGCTTTGTTTTAATTAGACAGTCGGATTCCCCAAGTCCGTGCCAGTTCTGAATTGATTGTTAATTGATAATCGTTATAATTTAAAAGAACTAACTGGTTGCCCAACTAGTATTCTTAAAAATTTTAGCAAGAAAGTTCCACAATTGGCTACGTAACTAAACTATCCGGGGAACAAGAAACTGCCATAAATGATAGAAACTCTGTTTACCCAGAACGAGCACATAAACCATGTTATTGTTTCCCAATCAAGCCCGACTATCTCAATCTTCAGAGCCAATCCTTATCCCGAAGTTACGGATCTAATTTGCCGACTTCCCTTACCTACATTATTCTATCGACTAGAGACTCTTCACCTTGGAGACCAGCTGCGGATATTGGTACGGCCTGTTGAGAAGTTTGCGTGTCCCCACCATAAATTTTCAAGGTCCGAGGAGAAAATATCGACACAACAGTATATGTCATGCTCTTCTAGCCCATCTACCATATCTCTCTGCGAAAGACTTCCATGGTAGTACGACTATAAAACAGAAAAGAAAACTCTTCCGATATCTCTCGACGGCTTCTTTATGGTCGTTCCTGTTGCCAGGATGAGCACGGATACTCAACAGGTTACGGAATTGGAACCGTATTCCCTTTCGTTCAAAATTATCAAGTGTATAAAAAAATCAATTTGATATTTTTTGCTTGAAAAATTTCGGCTTTCGCCTTGAACTTAGGACCGACTAACTCGTGATCAACCACTGTTCACACGAAACCCTTCTCCACATATCACAGTTAAATGCACCAGCTATCCTGAGGGAAACTTCGGAAGGAACCAGCTACTAGATGGTTCGATTGGTCTTTCGCCCCTATACGCAATTCTGACAATCGATTTGCACGTCAGAACTGTTTCGGTCTTCCATCAGGGTTTCCCCTGACTTCAACCTGATCAAGTATAGTTCACCATCTTTCGGGTCACAGCATAAATGCTCAAGGTACGTTCCAGTTAGAGGCATAAATAATATAAATACTATTATACATAATTATAAAGAACGCCCTGGGATTGTGTTAATTAACTATAAATAGTTAAAAAACTAATCCCATTATTAGTCAAGTTAATTACGCTATTAGGTTTATATCCCAATTACTTGCACATATGTTAGACTCCTTGGTCCGTGTTTCAAGACGGGTCCCGAAGGTATCCTGAATCTTTCGCATTGTTAATCGTACAACTGCATATAATAAACACAAAAATCAATGATAATCATGCCATTATATAATTCCGAAAAATTAACGCACTGAAGTCATATAAGTCTATCAGTACTTTATCAAATTTATGAAATTTATTTTGTGTTAAAACGCAAGCATTTTAATTTAAATAAACTATAAGCCATAATTTTTTGATAAATATGGGGTTATACTAATAGATTACAATGTCCTTATATGGAAAAAAATGCACACTATCCTTATAATATTGTTTAAATATTACAATTCTAATGATGAATTTTCCATAACGGATATTCAGGTTCATCGGGCTTAACCTCTAAGCAGTTTCACGTACTATTTAACTCTCTATTCAGAGTTCTTTTCAACTTTCCCTCACGGTACTTGTTTACTATCGGTCTCATGGTTATATTTAGTTTTAGATGGAGTTTACCACCCACTTAGTGCTGCACTATCAAGCAACACGACTCTTTGGAAACACCATCTAGTAATCATCAACGTTATACGGGCCTAGCACCCTCTATGGGTAAATGGCCTCATTTAAGAAGGACTTAAATCGTTAATTTCTCATACTAGTATATTGATGTTCCATACACTGTATCTCACATTTGCCATATAGACAAAGTGACTTAGTGCTGAACTGATTTCTTTTCGCTCGCCGCTACTAAGAAAATCCTTGTTAGTTTCTTTTCCTCCCCTAATTAATATGCTTAAATTCAGGGGGTACTATTCACAAAAGTTTTCTTTATCGCATCAGTAATAAGAGGCAATTCTAGATGAAAAATAATCAAATTTTTTATGCTAGACATTCCTCAGTATTAATTGAATTGAAAAAAGAATTTATAATTCTTCATTTTTCTCATACAATTTTTATATTGAGATGTATTCATTCATGTAATTTCATATTATGAATATATTGTATACATGTATACATATTATCCAATAATATACCGTATGCTTAAAATTTATATAAATTTTAAACAACTTATTTAGCATAGTCTTACAACCCTCAACCATATGTAGTCTAAGCAGCACTCTAACGTTAATTAAAGTACATAACAGCATGGACTGCGATATGCGTTCAAAATGTCGATGTTCATGTGTCCTGCAGTTCACACGATGACGCACAGTTTGCTGCGTTCTTCATCGACCCATGAGCCGAGTGATCCACCGCTTAGAGTGATTAATATATGTTTGTTTATTTCATTACGTCACAAATGGTTTTATTAAAAGAAATTAAAAATACACCATTTTACTGGCATATATCAATTCCTTCAATAAATAATTTTTTATACCTAAAAAATGTTGCGAAATGTCTTAGTTTTACATAAACGATAATATCATGGTATTTATACAATTATTTTATACGATAGCCACAAATATTATATGTATTATAAATATATGTAAAGCGTTAACCTGGAAGCAGGTACAACATTATAATTTTAGGTTGTTGCACATATGAAATTTAAATTAAATTTAAATTAAATGAACAATACATCGTGCAACGCATGTATATTATGGTCCATATACACGCAAAATGTTTGAAAATAACAAAAGTAAATACAACAAATATGTACAAATGCGCTTGATATATTACACACTTTTCGAATCAAATTGCACAAGTATATTTTTATTATTTGCGTAATAAACTCTTTTATTTTCAGGGTATTTAGCCAAATTTTAAATTTTATTTATATTCAATTTATAAATTGAATATTTTTTATATTAACGGATAGAAAACATTATACAATAATGATCCTTCCGCAGGTTCACCTACGGAAACCTTGTTACGACTTTTACTTCCTCTAAATAATCAAGTTCGGTCAACTTTTGCGAAACAACCGCAACACGCAAGGCGTCACAGTGATCACGTCCGGAGACCTCACTAAATAATTCAATCGGTAGTAGCGACGGGCGGTGTGTACAAAGGGCAGGGACGTAATCAATGCGAGTTAATGACTCACACTTACTGGGAATTCCAAGTTCATGTGAACAGTTTCAGTTCACAATCCCAAACATGAAAGTGGTTCAGCGGTTTACCCGGACCTCTCGGTCTAGGAAATACACGTTGATACTTTCATTGTAGCGCGCGTGCAGCCCAGGACACCTAAGGGCATCACAGACCTGTTATTGCTCAATCTCATTATTGCTAGACGCAATTTGTCCATTTAAGAAGCTAGTGTCCTTATAATGGGACAAACCAACAGGTACGGCTCCACTTACATAAACACATTCAAACACAATAGACATTTTACTGCCATCATGAATAAAGGCTATATAAGCTTCAACACCATAATCCTGAAGACATCTACTTAATATATTTGAGTCTCGTTCGTTATCGGAATTAACCAGACAAATCACTCCACGAACTAAGAACGACCCATAGATTCGAGAAAGAGCTATCAATCTGTCTTACACACTTATGTTCGGACCTGGTAAGTTTTCCCGTGTTGAGTCAAATGAAGCCGCAGGCTCCACTCCTGATGGTGCCCTTCCGTCAATTCCTTTAAGTTTCAGCTTTGCAACCATACTTCCCCCGGAGCCCAAAAGCTTTGGTTTCCCGGGAAGCGACTGAGAGAGCCATAAAAGTAGCTACACCCAATTGCTAGCTGGCATCGTTTATGGTTAGAACTAGGGCGGTATCTGATCGCCTTCGAACCTCTAAATTTCGTTCTTGATTAATGAAAACATCTTTGGCAAATGCTTTCGCTTAAGTTAGTCTTACGACGGTCCAAGGATTTCACCTCTCGCGTCGTAATACTAATGCCCCCAAACTGCTTCTATTCCAATGAAAGCAGAACAGAGGTCTTATTTCATTATCCCATGCACAGAATATTTAGGCATTTGAAGCCTGCTTTAAGCACTCTAATTTGTTCAAAGTAATTGTACCGGCCCACAATAACACTCGATGAAAAGCACTAATGCAGGTTTTTAAATAGGAGGAACATATAAAAAAATACAAGTATTTAATTACACATAAGAACTCCACCGGTAATACGCTTACATACATAATGGTATAGTACTAACTATAATTGTAAGTTGTACTACCCGTATGAAGCACAAGTTCAACTACGAACGTTTTAACCGCAACAACTTTAATATACGCTATTGGAGCTGGAATTACCGCGGCTGCTGGCACCAGACTTGCCCTCCAATTGGTCCTTGTTAAAGGATTTAAAGTGTACTCATTCCAATTACAGGGCCTCGGATATGAGTCCTGTATTGTTATTCTTCGTCACTACCTCCCCGAGCTGGGAGTGGGTAATTTACGCGCCTGCTGCCTTCCTTAGATGTGGTAGCCGTTTCTCAGGCTCCCTCTCCGGAATCGAATCCTGATTCCCCGTTACCCGTTGCAACCATGGTAGTCCTAGATACTACCATCAAAAGTTGATAGGGCAGACATTTGAAAGATCTGTCGTCGGTACAAGACCATACGATCTGCATGTTATCTAGAGTTCAACCAGTGTAACGATCTTGCGATCGCTTGGTTTTAGCCTAATAAAAGCACACGTTCCAAAAGGTCCGTGTTTTAGTTGCATGTATTAGCTCTAGAATTACCACAGTTATCCAAGTAACTGTTAACGATCTAAGGAACCATAACTGATATAATGAGCCTTTTGCGGTTTCACTTTTAATTCGTGTGTACTTAGACATGCATGGCTTAATCTTTGAGACAAGCATAGCATAGCCAGTAGTTACTGGCAGGATCAACCAGAATAATGTATGTTTTATGTGTATATATTTATACGAGGGTCGTTTGATAAGTCCGTGACTTTTTGTATTTGCCGCGCACCTGCTCTAAATACAACACTGCTCCTGTCAGCAGTTATCGATTAACAGCTGACTGTAAAATTTTGAGAAAGCTGCGTTTTTTGGTTTGCGTTTTATAGGCATTGAAAGCAGACGATCTCGTGAATTTTAACGAAAATGGAAAAAAGTGAATTTCGTGTCAGCATGGCAAAATTTCATAAATTGGGCTACGAACTGCAACCCCATCCAGCATATTCTCCAGATTTAGCCCCCTGTGACTATTTTTTGTTTCCAAACATGAAGAAATGGCTCGGCGGTAAGAGATTCGGGTCATCACAGAAACAAACGACTATTTTGAGGGCCTTGAGAAAACCTATTATTTGGAAGGAATAAAAAAATTGGAAAAACGCTGGACTAAATGTATAGAGCTAAAAGGAGATTATGTTGAGAAATAAAACGCTTCTTTGACGAAAAAAATATATTTTATTCAAAAAGTCACGGACTTATCAAACGACCCTCGTAATATAACACATATATTTTATAAATTTCTTATATATGTAAATACTTGACAACTCAATATATTTTTGAATAAATACAAATAGATATGAAAGTATTTTGACATATACATAACGAAAACGGCCATAATTATATAGCACACATTTTCGATATAAATTATAATTGACATCTGTTCAGAAATATCTATAAATTCGTTCAAAAATATCTTTTTATTTACACTTACTGAATATAATTCAATCACACGTGTAAATTTTTATTTTAATTTCATGAAATTAAAACATTTAGTTTGATGGACAAATTGATATTTAGCCACTGTGTATAATTTGCGCATCCATAGGATAAATTTTTAAAGACGACACTTCACAAAACGCCACTTTTGTGAATTGATTGTACGTATATATATTTATATATTTTTATATAAATTAAAAGAAGTCTCTTTATTATTAGAGAAGAATCTTTATTAATTTAATTCGTTTTTTTTTTCTAAGTTCGTTTGAACCTTAGGAGAACAAATTCTAAACTGCCTTCTAGGGCAAGCTGCATTGAACCGTGAAGCCGTCGCTGCCGGCTGGAATGCCGGCTGAGTGCTGAGTCGGCGTCTCCAACGGGCGATCAGGCTGCTTGCGCGTGCGAGTTTCGGATTTCGGCTGCAACTTTGTCGCGACGGCATCCGGCGTAACAGCGTTGTCAGCAAACTCAAGCTTGCGCGTGTTAACTCCTCCCCTACTAGGTTGAAACGCGTCCTCGGGTTTCCTCTGTCTTGTTCTGCGCTGATATAATTTCCAGGCGCCAACCAAAAGTAGTAGTATGGCGATGAGTGTCAGGCAGCCATAAGATCGTAAAGACACTCCCGATCTAAGATCCCCGATATGCTGGAGATTCTTCATGGTCAGATCATGCAAGAATGGGAGGCTCAGATGTTCTCTGAAGAGGGTGACGTTGACCACGGCTGCCGTGGGTACAGCAGGTTTCTTCTTCAGGATGCCTCGGTGGTTCACGTAACGGGTGCCATTTAGTGAGATATGGTCGTCGTAAGTGGCGAGGAAGGTTCCCGCGACTATCTGGCTGTTCCCAGTGCTGTCCACTACATTCATGGTCGCGCTGTTTATTACTGCAATGCCCTCGCCAATTACTACCACGGGCGCCAGGTGTCCGGGGCGTGTAGCGCATTGTGCGACGGTTCCAGATACCAGTTGTTGGGCGCATGAAGTGTTTTGTAGTCTTCTGCAGAAAGTAGTGCTCAGAGTGGCAGCGCAGTCACGTACAGCGAAGGTCTTTGTTCTACAGTCGGCCACCGTATTACCTTCTTCTAGATCTAATATTATGTTATTATGTTGACCAGGAAGAATATCTATTTTTTTACAATTTATCAAAGGTTTGGGATATTTAATCAGAAAGTACAGTAACTCAGAATTTTGAAAAGCTTTTGTATCAGAAACTTCT
Organism: Zaprionus indianus; assembly: GCA_018904595.1. Taxonomy (NCBI): domain Eukaryota; kingdom Metazoa; phylum Arthropoda; class Insecta; order Diptera; family Drosophilidae; genus Zaprionus; species Zaprionus indianus. Next base: position 28,406 of record JAEIHA010000651.1, read on the forward strand.
AATAGGTCGGTTATACTAGTATTTGTGAGTTGTTCATTTAATAATTCTTTTATGTCGATGCTGTCTAGTATAAGGGGGCTGATTAAATTAATTTTTGCAAGTGTAACGGTGAGGATTAAGTCCTCAAGGTTTGTAATTATCATTCTATTCTTTGCCAAAATTGTTGCATAAAAATGTTCGACCTCTGCATCTGGTTTCAAGATTTCGTTGAGGGCCTTTGAAACGGCATTAAGTCTCTTCTGAAATTTACTGTTGATTTCTATCTGCTTGCTCTCGGAATCTATTAACTGACCTTGTTTAAACTTTATTTGTTCCCAGTCATCAAAATCTGGGGTTCCTGCAATTACCTTAAGGGCACTACCTATCATGTTAATGCTACGCGCTTGTCGGTGGTGAACGGTCAAAGAAGCTATTAAGGTGGCTATGTGTTGTACGTCAGTTTTCAGTACCTGTTTCATGTGGTCTTTGGGTAGTTTATCTATCAATTTCAATGTCTCATCGATGTAGGTTTCAAAAGATGTCAAGTTCGTCGTGTGTCCCATGTAACTGTACGAGTCCCAGATTGTTACGTCTCCGTCAACTATGGGTATGTAGTCCGCGTGGGAGTAGTCGTTGAGTCTCACTGTCGCGTCGGTCAAGGTCATGGTTGCTATTGTTAACTGAAAAGATATCTTAACCTAAAAAAGTAATTTGTTAAAATAATTGTCATAATTTTTTTTTTTAAATGTCAAAAGCCTATTTAAGATTGTCCTTATGGACCACCCTCCCTTTAATAAGAACCGTCTGCTTCCACTATAGCTTCTGTGAATATGGGTGATAGTTTATTTCCCAGTCTCTTATTGTTTTTTATCCAAACCCTATCGCCTACCAAATATGACTTATAGACCCTATTTTTATTCATTTGGTCAAGTGTCTTTTGTTGTGTGGATGCGATTTTTTCGCTAATTCGTACAGTACTGTCTCTGGTGGCTGCGTGAATTACGTCTATCGGTCTCTCGTTTGTCACCGAATGGATTGACTGGTTGTACTTTATGGTTGCAAGGAGAATGTTTTCGACAGTGTCCTCTACCTGTTTTTCTAACTTATAAGAACGTGATATATCCCCAAGGGTGCCATGGAACCGCTCGACTTGTCCATTAGAGGAGCTATGCAGGGGTGGGGCGTTTGAAATCTCAATGCCAAAGTTATTGCTGAGTTCAAGGATTTCTCGTTGTTGCAGTAAATCGCTTTTGTTTTGGGAAAAATGTTGAGAAATTGCAAAAGTGGAGCTTTTATATCTACGATTGCGCGAGACCGTATAGGCTGTACTACTGCAAACTTGGAAAACTTGTCGATGCAAGTTAGAAAATATTTGCCAGCAGTGGAGTAAACATCTATATGCAACATTTCTCCAGCATACGATGGTATCGGGGTTTTTCCTATTTCTTGTTTTTTTGGGTGCCGATCATGTTTACTCATAGCACAAATTCTACAATTTGCAGCTATTTCCGACGTTAAGCGACCTATCTTTGGAAAAAAATAGTCTCTAAGTATTTGTTTCGCATTTTCTTGCGCTGCTCTGTGCGCACGGTTATGTTCAGTTGTCGCAATTTCCCTTTGTTCCGTTGGGTTTACAATATCTGTAACCAAGTTCTTACAATATCTAAAGGTGGTAGAAAGGAATGCCTCAACTAGTCCGTGTTGGATGAAAGCCAGTATGGGTAACTCGCATTGAATTGCGTTGGTTACGTTAGCATTTACTGCATCTTTAATGCCTTGCAGTAATGTGCTGCGATCAGAAAAAAATAATAACGTGTCGAGTTTTTGTCTTAAACAAAATATACGTCTTTTGTTGGGCGATAGGCCCTTCTTCCAGAATAATCTGGTTCCGAAAGCAATTCACCGGCTTGTCTGTGGCTTCAATGGTATATGTGAGGGATTGTTCACTGTGGATAGTGGCAGCATCCGAGTCTGCTGAATCCTCTAATGCATTGACGTTTTGGCGAGACAGAGCGTCCGCTACCAAATTCTCCTTTCTGGGTTTATAAATTATGTTTGCGTTGTGCTCATCAATGAAGGCTTTCCAACGCTTTATTTTGGCATTCGGGTTTTTGTCCGATACCGAAAAAGTTAATGGTTGGTGGTCTGTATGAATGTTAAGATTCTTAACACCATACAAGTAATTTCTGAGGTTTTGGTTGAGGTTGCCCATACAATGGCGAGAAGCTCACGTTCATTTGTGGCCAAATTTACCTCGTTACCTCGCAATGTTCGCGAGATCATTGTTATCGGACGGCCGCCTTGTGACAGTACCGCTCCCAGTCCGTAGCCAGACGCATCTGTTGTTAGGTCAAAAGGCTTTTTGTAATCTGGGTAGGACAATATTACATCTTCTGAGGCCAGTATATTTTTAAGCCTATCAAAAGCTTCATTTTGCTCTGGTGTCAATTCGATTATCACCTTTCTTGAGTAATTGGCACTTACTTTGCCATTTGGCAAAGAATAGAATGATAATTACAAACCTTGAGGGCTTAATCCTCACCGTTACACTTTCAAAAATTAATTTAATCAGCCCCCTTATACTAGACAGCATCGACATAAAAGAATTATTAAATGAACAACTCACAAATACTAGTATAACCGACCTATTAGAAGTTTCTGATATAAAAGCTTTTCAAAATTCTGAGTTACTGTACTTTCTGTCTGTACAGTACTGTCTCTGGTGGCTGCGTGAATTACGTCTATCGGTCTCTCGTTTGTCACCGAATGGATTGACTGGTTGTACTTTATGGTTGCAAGGAGAATGTTTTCGACAGTGTCCTCTACCTGTTTTTCTAACTTATAAGAACGTGCTATATCCCCAAAGGTGCCATGGAACCGCTCGACTTGTCCATTAGAGGAGCTATGCAGGGGTGGGGCGTTTGAAATCTCAATGCCAAAGTTATTGCTGAGCATAGATTTAATGGTTTCTGAGTTCAAGGATTTCTCGTTGTCGCAGTAAATCGCTTTTGTTTTGGGAAAAATGTTGAGAAATTGCAAAAGTGGAGCTTTTATATCTACGATTGCGCGAGACCGTATAGGCTGTACTACTGCAAACTTGGAAAACTTGTCGATGCAAGTTAGAAAATATTTGCCAGCAGTGGAGTAAACATCTATATGCAACATTTCTCCAGCATACGATGGTATCGGGGTTTTCCCTATTTCTTGTTTTTTTGGGTGCCGATCATGTTTACTCATAGCACAAATTCTACAATTTGCAGCTATTTCCGACGTTAAGCGACCTATCTTTGGAAAAAAATAGTCTCTAAGTATTTGTTTCGCATTTTCTTGCGCTGCTCTGTGCGCACGGTTATGTTCAGTTGTCGCAATTTCCCTTTGTTCCGTTGGGTTTACAATATCTGTAACCAAGTTCTTACAATATCTAAAGGTGGTAGAAAGGAATGCCTCAACTAGTCCGTGTTGGATGAAAGCCAGTATGGGTAACTCGCATTGAATTGCGTTGGTTACGTTAGCATTTACTGCATCTTTAATGCCTTGCAGTAATGTGCTGCGATCAGAAAAATTAATAACGTGTCGAGTTTTTGTCTTAAACAAAATATACGTCTTTTGTTGGGCGATAGGCCCTTCTTCCAGAATAATCTGGTTCCGAAAGCAATTCACCGGCTTGTCTGTGGCTTCAATGGTATATGTGAGGGATTGTTCACTGTGGATAGTGGCAGCATCCGAGTCTGCTGAATCCTCTAATGCATTGACGTTTTGGCGAGACAGAGCGTCCGCTACCAAATTCTCCTTTCCGGGTTTATAAATTATGTTTGCGTTGTGCTCATCAATGAAGGCTTTCCAACGCTTTATTTTGGCATTCGGGTTTTTGTCCGATACCGAAAAAGTTAATGGTTGGTGGTCTGTATGAATGTTAAGATTCTTAACACCATACAAGTAATTTCTGAGGTTTTTGAGTGCCCATACAATGGCGAGAAGCTCACGTTCATTTGTGGCCAAATTTACCTCGTTACCTCGCAATGTTCGCGAGATCATTGTTATCGGACGGCCGCCTTGTGACAGTACCGCTCCCAGTCCGTAGCCAGACGCATCTGTTGTTAGGTCAAAAGGCTTTTTTGTAATCTGGGTAGGACAATATTACATCTTCTGAGGCCAGTATATTTTTAAGCCTATCAAAAGCTTCATTTTGCTCTGGTGTCAATTCGATTATCACCTTTCTTGAGTAATTGGCACTTACTTTGCCATTTTCGCCTTTCAAGATATCTGTTAGGGGCCTTGCGATGCTGGCAAAACCCGTTATGAAGCAGCTATAGTAGCGTGCTAGACCTAAAAATGACCTAAGAGCGAATAGGGTTTTTGGTGGGGGAAAGTCCTTAATAGCTTTTACTTTATCGGGCGAAGACTGAATACCACCTCTGCATACTGTAAATCCCAGATATTCCACGCTTTTTTTGAAAAACTTGGATTTTTCTTGAGACACTCGCATGCCTGCGTCCCTAAGGTTTTTCAAGACCCACTCAATATCTCTGATATGATCTTCTTTGGACTTGGAGAAGATTATTACGTCATCGACGTAAACATAACATATCCTACCAATTTGTTCGCGGTTTTGCAATGGGCGCAACATAAAAACTTTAGACCGCTACGAAATTAATTTTAATTTCAACTTATGCTCGTAAAGGTTCCTTAACACTTTATTGCAACAGGTAGGGTTATGCTTATATTTTTTGTAACAATGCAATCTCACACTAAACAGCTCTGATTATTCTTTATTGATTTGATTTGAATTTTAAATAAATGAACATCTCACTTACATTTTGGAGTATGAAATATGAGCCTCAATTCAATGGTGTGGTGGCCGCTGAGGTATGTAGTTCTCCCGTTGAATTTCCGTTGGACGTTCGTATTTGTTGGTTTCTTTTAACTCTCTCAGCTCTCTTGGCTGGGGTTTTTTTTTTAAATTTTTTGTTTTGTGGTTTTTTAGTCACTTTGTTTTGTTGGTTTGTATAAACTCTCTCAGCTCTCTTGGCTGGGGTTTTGGTTTGGGGTTTTTAAGTCACTTCGTTTTGTTATGTGTGTGTCTTTCTTACTTTTTCACTGTTTTGTTCTAACACTTAATTGTTGCTGTGTTTTTTCACTTTGTCCTTTTTTGCCGTTTAAGTCACAAAAATAAAAATTGAGTTTGTGTTTTTTATTCACTTTAAAGAGTTATTACGGTTGGTCTAAACGAAAGCGATTTTATGATCGCTGATAACTGGGTTATTTCCCGTTTGGGCGCCAATTAAAAGAAGTCTCTTTATTATTAGAGAAGAATCTTTATTAATTTAATTCGTTTTTTTTTCTAAGTTCGTTTGAACCTTAGGAGAACAAATTCTAAACTGCCTTCTAGGGCAAGCTGCATCGAACCGTGAAGCCGTCGCTGCCGGCTGGAATGCCGGCTGAGTGCTGAGTCGGCGTCTTCAACGGGCGATCAGGCTGCTTGCGCGTGCGAGTTTCGGATTTCGGCTGCAACTTTGTCGCGACGGCATTCGGCGCAACAGCGTTGTCAGCAAACTCAAGCTTGCGCGTGTTAACTTATATAAATTTTGTTTTCGGCTTTTTTGTTCTTTCGTTCTTTTGCTTTGCCTTTATATATTTGTTTCTTTGTATTGCCATTTATCACCCCCAACGCTAGGTGTGTGATTTTTTCTCATTATTATGCCCCCCTGGCAATATAACTAAAGCAAAATTGCCACAAATAGCTTAGGTTAGTTATAATAGGGGGCACAAATTATATTTAGTTTAACCATCCTATTGGTTTCCACTTTATGTTAATAATAAAATGAAAAAAATTCCGACCCGCTGTTAATTTGTGCTCCATGCATACATTCATATGCTCTGCAACACAAACTATATTTGCTTGTTTTAGTTCATTAACAGTATTATAGAAAACCCAGAAAAAATTACTAATTTTTTTTAAAATTTAAGAAAAATAAAGGAAAAAATAATAAATAAAAAAATTTTTTTTTAAAAAAAAAATACATATATAACCATCTTTCCAATATATATATTTTCCGCAGCCATGCGTATTAAATAAATAATACGACGGTAAACGTAACTATTACTTATTGATATGTGAATGGTATACATCCGCATACAAAGGTAAGCACACACTGCTCACCATGTAAAGGTTTTTTGTCACGCGATCCGCAAAGTGTTTCATAATTACTTAATTTCCCACTTATTTGCTTATTTTCGTATATTTTTATAAAATATACTTTAATCAACTTCATTATTTATGCCTTCATATATTTAAATAACATTGCCGGCAAGACAACACTCCACAGTCAATGAAATTTCACTTTTCGAAATTTTTCATATGACTTGCCTTGCGCGACATCACTCCACCCATAAAGGTTTTTTGTCACGCCATCCGCAAACTGGTCAAGTTTTCCATTGAATCCCACTAATTTATCAATTTTCATGTATTTCATGCAAAATACACTTTATATAACTTCATTATTTTTGCCTTCATATATTTAAATAACATTGCCGGCAAGACAACACTCCACAGTCAATGAAATTTCACTTTTCGAAATTTTTCATATGACTTGCCTTGCGCGACATCACTCCACCTATATAGGTTTTTTGTCACGCCATCCGCAAACTGGTCAAGTTTTCCATTGAATCCCACTAATTTATCAATTTTCATGTATTTCATGCAAAATACACTTTATATAACTTCATTATTTTTGCCTTCATATATTTAAATAACATTGCCGGCAAGACAACACTCCACAGTCAATGAAATTTCACTTTTCGAAATTTTTCATATGACTTGCCTTGCGCGACATCACTCCACCTATATAGGTTTTTTGTCACGCCATCCGCAAACTGGTCCAATTTCCCATAGGAAATTTAAATTTTCATGATTTTATATGAAATTTTTGCTATATTCTTCTCACAACTCAAGTGATTTAACTTCTTTTCGTTACATATTAAATAATATAAGAAAATTTTCATAGAAAACACAAGTTAAGCAAAATTTCGTATGAAATAACATGAAGTCAAATTTTCCATATGATATGAAGTTAAATCACATAACATATGAAAATTTCATATGAAAAATTTTTTTGTCAAATTTTTAAAGTTAAGTCAAATTTCATATGAAATGAAGTTAAATCACATATCATATGAAAATTTCATATGAAAAATTTTTTTGTCAAATTTTCAAAGTTAAGTCAAATTTCATATGAAATGAAGTTAAATCGCATATCATACGAAAATTTCATATGAAAAATTTTTTTGTCAAATTTTCAAAGTTAAGTCAAATTTCATATGAAATGAAGTTAAATCGCATATCATATGAAAATTTCATATGAAAAATTTTTTTGTCAAATTTTCAAAGTTAAGTCAAATTTCATATGAAATGAAGTTAAATCGCATATCATATGAAAATTTCATATGAAAAATTTTTTTGTCAAATTTTCAAAGTTAAGTCAAATTTCATATGAAATGAATTTAAATCGCATATCATATGAAAATTTCATATGAAAAATTTTTTTGTCAAATTTTCAAAGTTAAGTCAAATTTCATATGAAATGAAGTTAAATCGCATATCATATGAAAATTTCATATGAAAAATTTTTTTGTCAAATTTTCAAAGTTAAGTCAAATTTCATATGAAATGAAGTTAAATCGCATATCATACGAAAATTTCATATGAAAAATTTTTTTGTCAAATTTTCAAACTTAAGTCAAATTTTATATGAAATGAAGTTAAATCGCATATCATATGAAAATTTCATATGGAAAAATTTTTTTGTCAAATTTTCAAAGTTAAGTCAAATTTCATATGAAATGAAGTTAAATCGCATATCATACGAAAATTTCATATGAAAAATTTTTTTGTCAAATTTTCAAACTTAAGTCAAATTTTATATGAAATGAAGTTAAATAGCGTCACTAATATGATGACGATCGATTACGCTACCTTTACAGAGACTTTTCAAGTCCCGCCGTTAAACATATAGAAGATTGTACACATCTGACTTGTGTTAAATGTTATAAATGGACAGTAGGAATCTCATCTATTATTGCATATACGTCACTAAAGTGATGACGAGTCATTTGGATACCATGTTAATAGGATATAATGATTAAGACTATTGAATCATATATATAAATAACATTGCCGGCAAGACAACACTCCACAGTCAATGAAATTTCACTTTTCGAAATTTTTCATATGACTTGCCTTGCGCGACATCACTCCACCTATATAGGTTTTTTGTCACGCCATCCGCAAACTGGTCCAATTTTCCATAGGAAATTTAAATTTTCATGATTTTATATGAAATTTTTGCTATATTCTTCTCACAACTCAAGTGATTTAACTTCTTTTCTTTACATATTAAATAATATAAGAAAATTGTCATAGAAAACACAAGTTAAGCAAAATTTCGTATGAAATAACATGAAGTCAAATTTTCCATATGATATGAAGTTAACTCACATAACATATGAAAATTTCATATGAAAAATTTTTTTGTCAAATTTTCAAAGTTAAGTCAAATTTCATATGAAATGAAGTTAAATCGCATATCATATGAAAATTTCATATGAAAAATTTTTTTGTCAAATTTTCAAAGTTAAGTCAAATTTCATATGAAATGAAGTTAAATCGCATATCATATGAAAATTTCATATGAAAAATTTTTTTGTCAAATTTTCAAAGTTAAGTCAAATTTCATATGAAATGAAGTTAAATAGCATATCATATGAAAATTTCATATGAAAATTTTTTTGTCAAATTTTCAAAGTTAAGTCAAATTTCATATGAAATGAAGTTAAATCGCATATCATATGAAAATTTCATATGAAAAATTTTTTTGTCAAATTTTCAAAGTTAAGTCAAATTTCATATGAAATGAAGTTAAATCGCATATCATATGAAAATTTCATATGAAAAATTTTTTTGTCAAATTTTCAAAGTTAAGTCAAATTTCATATGAAATGAAGTTAAATCGCATATCATATGAAAATTTCATATGAAAAATTTTTTTGTCAAATTTTCAAAGTTAAGTCAAATTTCATATGAAATGAAGTTAAATCGCATATCATATGAAAATTTCATATGAAAAATTTTTTTGTCAAATTTTCAAAGTTAAGTCAAATTTCATATGAAATGAAGTTAAATCGCATATCATATGAAAATTTCATATGAAAATTTTTTTGTCAAATTTTCAAAGTTAAGTCAAATTTCATATGAAATGAAGTTAAATCGCATATCATATGAAAATTTCATATGAAAAATTTTTTTGTCAAATTTTCAAAGTTAAGTCAAATTTCATATGAAATGAAGTTAAATCGCATATCATATGAAAATTTCATATGAAAAATTTTTTTGTCAAATTTTCAAAGTTAAGTCAAATTTCATATGAAATGAAGTTCAATCGCATATCATATGAAAATTTCATATGAAAAATTTTTTTGTAAAAATTTCAAAGTTATGTCAAATTTCATATGAAATGTAGTTAAATCGCGTCACTAATATGATGACGAGTCATTTGGCTACCTTCAAAGAGTCTTTTGAAGTCCTGCCGTTAAACATTTACAAGATTGTACACATCTGACTTGTGTTAAATGTTATAAATGGACAGTAGGAATCTCATGTATTATTGCATATATGTCACTAAACTGATGACGAGTCATTTGGCTACCTTTAAAGAGACTTATCAAGTCCCGCCGTTGAACATATGGAAGATTGTACACATCTGACTTGTGTTAAATGTTATAAATGGACAGTAGGAATCTCATGTATTATTGCATATACGTCACTAAACTGATGACGAGTCATTTGGCTACCTTTAAAGAGACTTATCAAGTCCCGCCGTTGAACATATGGAAGATTGTACACATCTGACTTGTGTTAAATGTTATAAATGGACAGTAGGAATCTCATGTATTATTGCATATACGTCACTAAACTGATGACGAGTCATTTGGCTACCTTTAAAGAGACTTATCAAGTCCCGCCGTTGAACATATGGAAGATTGTACACATCTGACTTGTGTTAAATGTTATAAATGGACAGTAGGAATCTCATGTATTATTGCATATACGTCACTAAACTGATGACGAGTCATTTGGCTACCTTTAAAGAGACTTATCAAGTCCCGCCGTTGAACATATGGAAGATTGTACACATCTGACTTGTGTTAAATGTTATAAATGGACAGTAGGAATCTCATGTATTATTGCATATACGTCACTAAACTGATGACGAGTCATTTGGCTACCTTTAAAGAGACTTATCAAGTCCCGCCGTCGAACATATGGAAGATTGTACACATCTGACTTGTGTTAAATGTTATAAATGGACAGTAGGAATCTCATGTATTATTGCATATACGTCACTAAACTGATGACGAGTCATTTGGCTACCTTTAAAGAGACTTATCAAGTCCCGCCGTTGAACATATGGAAGATTGTACACATCTGACTTGTGTTAAATGTTATAAATGGACAGTAGGAATCTCATGTATTATTGCATATACGTCACTAAACTGATGACGAGTCATTTGGCTACCTTTAAAGAGACTTATCAAGTCCCGCCATGGAACATATGGAAGATTGTACACATCTGACTTGTGTTAAATGTTATAAATGGACAGTAGGAATCTCATCTATTATTGCATATACGTCACTAAAGTGATGACGAGTCATTTGGCTACCATGTTAATAGGATATAATGATTAAGACTATTGAATCATATATATAACTTTCATTTATATATTATATATAAATAAAAATATATGAAACATACTTAAAGCATATCACTCTTTCAATTTCCATGTAAACCCCACCACTTGGAGTTTTTCATTTATATTTAATTATAAAATGCTTATGTTTTATAATAAATAGCTTTTATTATGTATGTCGAATCATCAAGCAAAGGATAAGCTTCAGTGGATCGCAGTATGGCAGCTGCTCAACCACTTACAACACCTTGCCTGTTACAAAAGTCGTTTACAATTGATTCTAGGCTTTGTCATTGTATTAAATAATGTTTTTATATGTAACTAGCGCGGCATCAGGTGATCGAAGATCCTCCCAATTTACTATGTTACAAATAACATTGGCATCACATCCATTGTCGTTTATAAAGTAAATTATAAGCTTTAAATGGTTTAGAAGCCATACAATGCAAATTGCCCCTTATTTATCATTGCAGTCCAGCACGGATACGACCTTAGAGGCGTTCAGGCATAATCCAACGGACGTAGCGTCATACCACTGTTCGCTCGAACAAGTATTGTGCCATTGGTCCGTACCTGCGGTTCCTCTCGTACTACGCAGGAATGCTGTCGCAACAACGTTTTGTCATTAGTAGGGTAAAACTAACCTGTCTCACGACGGTCTAAACCCAGCTCACGTTCCCTTGCATGGGTGAACAATCCAACGCTTGGTGAATTTTGCTTCACAATGATAGGAAGAGCCGACATCGAAGGATCAAAAAGCGACGTCGCTATGAACGCTTGGCCGCCACAAGCCAGTTATCCCTATGGTAACTTTTCTGACACCTCTTGTTAAAAACTCTTTAAACCAAAAGGATCGATAGGCCGAGCTTTTGCTGTCCCTGTGTGTACTGAACACCGAGATCAAGTCAGCATTTGCCCTTTTGCTCTATGTGTGGTTTCTGTCCGCACTGAGCTGGCCTTGGGACACCTCCGTTATTATTTGAGAGATGTACCGCCCCAGTCAAACTCCCTACCTGGCAATGTCCTTGAATTGGATCATACCTGAGTAATTGGAGTTATACCAAATTAATAAATCAAAATTACATAAATGCACTCTCTCATTAATGAATTTGTTTGCGATTATATAACAAACTCGTGATACTTTGATCAAGAAGCTTGCATCAAAACCCAATACCATAAGATATAATAAATATATCCGTATAATGGCTAGGAAATGATACACGTTCCATTTAATCAAGTAAGTAAGGAAACAATAAGAGTAGTGGTATTTCATTGTCGATATCAAACCGAAGTCTAATATCTCCCACTTATTCTACACCTCTTATGTCTCCTTACACTGCCAGATTAGAGTCAAGCTCAAAAGGGTCTTCTTTCCCCGCTAATTATTCCAAGCCCGTTCCCTTGGCTGTGGTTTCGCTAGATAGTAGATAGGGACAGTAGGAATCTCGTTAATCCATTCATGCGCGTCACTAATTAGATGACGAGGCATTTGGCTACCTTAAGAGAGTCATAGTTACTCCCGCCGTTGACCCGCGCTTACTTGAATTTCTTCACTTTGACATTCAGAGCACTGGGCAGAAATCACATTGTGTCAACACCCGCTAGGGCCATCACAATGCTTTGTTTTAATTAGACAGTCGGATTCCCCAAGTCCGTGCCAGTTCTGAATTGATTGTTAATTGATAATCGTTATAATTTAAAAGAACTAACTGGTTGCCCAACTAGTATTCTTAAAAATTTTAGCAAGAAAGTTCCACAATTGGCTACGTAACTAAACTATCCGGGGAACAAGAAACTACCATAAATGATAGAAACTCTGTTTACCCAGAACGAGCACATAAACCATGTTATTGTTTCCCAATCAAGCCCGACTATCTCAATCTTCAGAGCCAATCCTTATCCCGAAGTTACGGATCTAATTTGCCGACTTCCCTTACCTACATTATTCTATCGACTAGAGACTCTTCACCTTGGAGACCAGCTGCGGATATTGGTACGGCCTGTTGAGAAGTTTGCGTGTCCCCACCATAAATTTTCAAGGTCCGAGGAGAAAATATCGACACAACAGTATATGTCATGCTCTTCTAGCCCATCTACCATATCTCTCTGCGAAAGACTTCCATGGTAGTACGACTATAAAACAGAAAAGAAAACTCTTCCGATATCTCTCGACGGCTTCTTTATGGTCGTTCCTGTTGCCAGGATGAGCACGAGGCCCATATTTAATAACAAACGGATACTCAACAGGTTACGGAATTGGAACCGTATTCCCTTTCGTTCAAAATTATCAAGTGTATAAAAAAATCAATTTGATATTTTTTACTTGAAAATTTTCGGCTTTCGCCTTGAACTTAGGACCGACTAACTCGTGATCAACCACTGTTCACACGAAACCCTTCTCCACTTCAGTCCTCCAAGGTCTCATTCGATTATTTGCTACTACCACCAAGATCTGTACCAATGGCGGCTCCATGCAGGCTTACGCCAAACACTTCTATGCACACCATTGTACCTTCCTACTCACTAAAGTTTCAAAATTTATATTACAAGTAACATAAATCATCTACTTTAGCGGTAATGTATAGGTATACAACTTAAGCGCCATCCATTTTAAGGGCTAGTTGCTTCGGCAGGTGAGTTGTTACACACTCCTTAGCGGATTTCGACTTCCATGATCACCGTCCTGCTGTTTTAAGCAACCAACGCCTTTCATGGTTTCTGTATGAGTTGTTAATTTGGGCACCGTAACATTACGTTTGGTTCATCCCACAGCGCCAGTTCTGCTTACCAAAAGTGGCCCACTGGGCACATTATATCATAACCTTAAACTTCATATCAAGAAAGTTAAGGTTCTTACCCATTTAAAGTTTGAGAATAGGTTAAGATCGTTTCGACCCTAAGGCCTCTAATCATTCGCTTTACCAGATAAGATTATTTTATATCACAGTTAAATGCACCAGCTATCCTGAGGGAAACTTCGGAAGGAACCAGCTACTAGATGGTTCGATTGGTCTTTTCCCCTATACTCAATTCTGACAATCGATTTGCACGTCAGAACTGTTTCGGTCTTCCATCAGGGTTTCCCTGACTTCAACCTGATCAAGTATAGTTCACCATCTTTCGGGTCACAGCATAAATGCTCAAGGTACGTTCCAGTTAGAGGCATAAATAATATAAATACTATTATACATAACTATAAAGAACGCCCTGGGATTGTGTTAATTAACTATAAATAGTTAAAAAACTAATCCCATTATTAGTCAAGTTAATTACGCTATTAGGTTTATATCCCAATAACTTGCACATATGTTAGACTCCTTGGTCCGTGTTTCAAGACGGGTCCCGAAGGTATCCTGAATCTTTCGCATTGTTA
>JAEIHA010000651.1:47500-51062 GCA_018904595.1 Zaprionus indianus
TTCATATATTTAAACTACTTCGGCAAGAGACAACACTCCACAGTCAATGAAATTTCACTTTCGAAATTTTCATATGACTTGCTGCTGCGCGACATCACTCCACCCATAAGGTTTTGTCACGCCATCCGCAAACTGGTCAAGTTTTCCATTGAATCCCACTAATTTATCAATTTTCATGTATTTCATGTAAATACACTTTATATCACTATTATTTTTTGCCTTCATATATTTAAATAACATTGCCAATAAAGACACACTCCCACAGTCAATAAATTTCACTTTTCGAAATTTTTCTGCCCATGACTTTGCCTTACTTTTATCTCCACTATTAGGTTTTTGTCCGCCTCCGCAACTGGTCAGTTTTCTTAATCCACTAATTTTCAATTTTATGTATTTCATGCAAATACACTTAACTCTTCATTTTTTTGCAAAAAAGCAAGACAACACTCCACAGTCAATGAAATTTCACTTTTCGAAATTTTTTCATATGACTTGCCTTGCGCGACATCACTCCACCTATATGGGTTTTTGTCACGCCATCCGCAAACTGGTCCAATTTCCCATAGGAAATTTAAATTTTCATGATTTTATATGAAATTTTTGCTATATTCTTCTCACAACTCAAGTGATTTAACTTCTTTTCGTTACATATTAAATAATATAAGAAAATTTTCATAGAAAACACAAGTTAAGCAAAATTTCGTATGAAATAACATGAAGTCAAATTTTCCATATGATATGTTAAGTTAAATCAAATTAAAATAAGTTAAATCACATATCATATGAAAATTTCATATGAAAAATTTTTAATAATTTTCAAATAAGTTCAAATTTCATATGAAATAGGTTAAATCGCATATCATACGAAAATTTCATATGAAAAATTTTTTGTCAAATTTTCAAAGTTAAGTCAAATTTCATATGAAATGAAGTTAAATCGCATATCATATGAAAATTTCATATGAAAAATTTTTTGTCAAATTTTCAAAGTTAAGTCAAATTTCATATGAAATGAAGTTAAATGCATATCATATGAAAATTTCATATGAAAAATTTTTTTGTCAAATTTTCAAAGTTAAGTCAAATTTCATATGAAGTTAAATCATATCATATGAAAATTTCATATGAAAAATTTTTTTGTCAAATTTTCAAAAGTTAAGTCAAATTTCATATGAAATGAAGTTAAATCGCATATCATATGAAAATTTCATATGAAAAATTTTTTTGTCAAATTTTCAAAGTTAAGTCAAATTTCATATGAAATGAAGTTAAATCATATCATATGAAAATTTCATATAATATTTTTGTCAAATTTTTTAGTAAATCGCATATCATATGAAAATTTCATATGAAAAATTTTTTGTCAAATTTTTAAAGTTAAGTCAAATTTCATATGAAATGAAGTTAAATCCATATCATATAAATTTCATATGAAAAATTTTTTTGTCAAATTTTCAAGTTAAGTCAAATTTCATATGAAATGAAGTTAAATCGCATATCATACGAAAATTTCATATGAAAATTTAAATAGCGTCACTAATATGATGATCGATCGATTACGCTACCTTTACAGAGACTTTTCAAGTCCCGCCGTTAAACATATAGAAGATTGTACACATCTGACTTGTGTTAAATGTTATAAATGGACAGTAGGAATCTCATCTATTATTGCATATACGTCACTAAAGTGATGACGAGTCATTTGGATACCATGTTAATAGGATATAATGATTAAGACTATTGAATCATATATAAATAACATTGCCGGCAAGACAACACTCCACAGTCAATGAAATTTCACTTTTCGAAATTTTTTCATATGACTTGCCTTGCGCGACATCACTCCACCTATATAGGTTTTTTGTCACGCCATCCGCAAACTGGTCCAATTTTCCATAGGAAATTTAAATTTTCATGATTTTATATGAAATTTTTGCTATATTCTTCTCACAACTCAAGTGATTTAACTTCTTTTCTTTACATATTAAATAATATAAGAAAATTGTCATAGAAAACACAAGTTAAGCAAAATTTCGTATGAAATAACATGAAGTCCAAATTTTCCATATGATATGAAGTTAACTCACATAACATATGAAAATTTCATATGAAAAATTTTTTTGTCAAATTTTCAAAGTTAAGTCAAATTTCATATGAAATGAAGTTAAATAGCATATCATATGAAAATTTCATATGAAAAATGTGAAAAATTTTTAGTTAAGTAAATTTATAAATGAAGTTAAATATAATTGTCTAGAAAAATTTTTTGTCAAGAAGTTAAGTCAAATTTCATATGAAATGAAGTTAAATCGCATATCATATGAGAAATTTTTTATGCAAAATTTTTGTAAATTTTCAAAGTTAAGTCAAATTTCATATGAAATGAAGTTAAATCGCATATCATATGAAAATTTCATATGAAAAAATTTTTTTGTCAAATTTTCAAAGTTAAGTCAAATTTCATATGAAATGAAGTTAAATCGCATACTCATATGAAAATTTCATATGAGAAAAAAATTTTTTGTCAAATTTTCAAAGTTAAGTCAAATTTCATATGAAATGAAGTTAAAAATCGCATCATATCATATGAAAATTTCATATGAAAGATCTTTGTCAAATTTTCAAAGTTAAGTCCAAATTTCATATGCAATGAAGTTAAATCGCATATCATACGAAAATTTCATATGAAAAATTTTTTTGTCAAGTTTTCAAAGTTAAGTCAAATTTCATATGAAATGAAGTTAAATCGCATATCATATGAAAATTTCATATGAAAAATTTTTTTGTCAAATTTTCAAAGTTAAAGTCAAATTTCATATGAAATGAAGTTAAATCGCATATCATATGAAAATTTCATATGAAAAATTTTTTTGTCAAATTTTCAAAGTTAAGTCAAATTTCTATGAAATGAAGTTAAATCGCATATCATATGAAAATTTCATATGAAAAATTTTTTTGTCAAATTTTCAAAGTTAAGTCAGATTTTATATGAAATGAAGTTAAATGCATATCATATGAAAATATGAAAATTGAGAAAAATATCGCATATCATATGAAAAATTTTTTTGTCAAATTTTTAAAGTTATGTCAAATTTCATATGAAATGTAGTTAAATCGCGTCACTAATATGATGACGAGTCATTTGGCTACCTTCAAAGAGTCTTTTGAAGTCCTGCCGTTAAACATTTACAAGATTGTACACATCTGACTTGTGTTAAATGTTATAAATGGACAGTAGGAATCTCATGTATTATTGCATATATGTCACTAAACTGATGACGAGTCATTTGGCTGCCTTTAAAAGGAGACTTATCAAGTCCCGCCGTTGAACATATGGAAGATTGTACACATCTGACTTGTGTTAAAAATAAATGGACAGTAGGAATCTCGTAACATTATTATACGTCACTAAACTGATGATGACGAGTCAAGCTGCCTTCAAAGAGACTTATCCAAGTCCCGCCGTCGAACATATGGAAGATTGTACACATCTGACTTGTGTTAAATGTTATAAATGGACAGTAGGAATCTGTATTATTATATACGTCACTAAACTGATGAC
>JAEIHA010000655.1:0-82074 GCA_018904595.1 Zaprionus indianus
CAAGACACTAGCTAAGACACAGGCTAGACACAGGCTAGACACAGGCTAGACACAGGCTAGACACAGGCTAGACACAGGCTAGACACAGGCTAGACACAGGCTAGACACAGGCTAGACACAGGCTAGACACAGGCTAGACACAGGCTAGACACAGGCTAGACACAGGCTAGACACAGGCTAGACACAGGCTAGACACAGGCTAGAGGCTGGGCTAGACACTGGCTAGGCACAGGCTATACACTGGCTAGGCACAGGCTAGACACAGGCTATGCGCAGGCTAGACAAAGGCTAGACACTGGCTAGGCATAGGCTAGGCACTGGCTAGACACTGGCTAGGCACACGCTATGCACATGCCTGTCTCAGGCAAGGCACAGGCTAGACACATGATAGACACAGGCTTGACACAGGCTAGAATCTGGCTATGCACAGGCTAGACACAGGCTAGACACTGGCTGGGCACAGGCTAGACACTGGCTAGGCACAGGCTATACACTGGCTAGGCACAGGTTAGGCACAAGCTAGGCACAGGCTAGGCACAGGCCAGGCACAGGCTAGGCACAGGCTAGGCACACGCTATGCACATGCCTGTCTCAGGCTAGGCACAGGCTAGACACAGGCTATGCACAGGCTAGACAAAGGCTAGACACTGGCTAGGCACAGGCTAGGCACTGGCTAGGCACACGCTATGCACATGCCTGTCTCAGGCAAGGCACAGGCTAGACACAGGCTAGACACAGGCTAGACACAGGCTAGACACAGGCTACGCACAAGCTAGGCACAGGCTAGGCACAGGCCAGGCACAGGCTAGGCACAGGCTAGGCACACGCTATGCACATGCCTGTCTCAGGCAAGGCACAGGCTAGTCACAGGCTAGACACATGCTAGACACAGGCTAGACACAGGCTAGACACAGGCTAGACACAGGCTAGACACAGGCTAGACACAGGCTAGACTTAGGCTAGACACAGGCTAGATACAGGCTAGACACAGGCTGGACACAGGCTAGACACAGGCTAGACACTGGCTAGACACAGGCTAGACACAGGCTAGACACAGGCTAGGCACAGGCTAGACACAGGCTAGACACTGGCTAGACACAGGCTAGACACAGGCTAGACACAGGCTAGATACAGGCTAGACACAGGCTAGACACAGGCTAGACTAAGGCTAGACACAGGCTAGGCATAGGCTAGGCACAGGCTAGGCACAGGCTAGGCACAGGCTAGGCACAGGCTGGGCACAGGCTAGGCACAGGCTAGTCACAGGCTAGGCACAGGCTAGGCACGGGCTAGGCACAGGCTAGGCACAGGCTAGGCACAGGTTAGGCACAAGCTAGGCACAGGCTAGGCACAGGCCAGGCACAGGCTAGGCACAGGCTAGGCACACGCTATGCACATGCCTGTCTCAGGCAAGGTACAGGCTAGACACAGGCTAGACACAGGCTAGGCACAGGCTATGCACAGGCTAGACAAAGGCTAGACACTGGCTAGGCACAGGCTAGGCACTGGCTAGACACTGGCTAGGCACACGCTATGCACTAACCAGTCTCAGGCAATGCACAGGCTAGACACAGGCTAGACACTGGCTAGGCACAGGCTATGCACATGCCAGTCACAGGCAAGGCACAGGCTAGACACAGGCTAGACACTGGCTAGGCACAGGCTAGACACTGGCTTGTCACAGACAAGACACTAGCTAAGCACAGGCTAGACACAGGCTGGGCACAGGCTAGACACAGGCTAGACACAGGCTAGACACAGGCTAGACACAGGCTAGACACAGGCTAGACACAGGCTAGAGACAGGCTAGACACAGGCTAGACACAGGCTAGACACAGGCTAGACACAGGCTAGACAAAGGCTAGACACAGGCTAGAATCTGGCTAGGCACAGGCTAGACACAGGCTAGACACTGGCTGGGCACAGGCTAGACACTGGCTAGGCACAGGCTATACACTGGCTAGGCACAGGCTAGACACAGGCTATGCGCAGGCTAGACAAAGGCTAGACACTGGCTAGGCATAGGCTAGGCACTGGCTAGACACTGGCTAGGCACACGCTATGCACATGCCTGTCTCAGGCAAGGCACAGGCTAGACACAGGCTAGACACAGGCTAGACACAGGCTAAACACATGCTAGACACAGGCTTGACACAGGCTAGAATCTGGCTATGCACAGGCTAGACACAGGCTAGACACTGGCTGGGCACAGGCTAGACACTGGCTAGGCACAGGCTATACACTGGCTAGGCACAGGTTAGGCACAAGCTAGGCACAGGCTAGGCACAGGCCAGGCACAGGCTAGGCACAGGCTAGGCACACGCTATGCACATGCCTGTCTCAGGCTAGGCACAGGCTAGACACAGGCTATGCACAGGCTAGACAAAGGCTAGACACTGGCTAGACACAGGCTAAACACAGGCTCGACACAGGCTAGATACAGGCTAGACACAGGCTAGACACAGGCTAGACTAAGGCTAGACACAGGCTAGACACAGGCTAGCAAAGGCTAGACAAAGGCTAGACACAGGCTAGACACAGGCTAGACACATGCCAGTCTCAGGCAAGGCACAGGCTTGACACAGGCTAGACACTGGCTAGGCACAGGCTATGCACACGCCAGCCGAAGGCAAGGCACAGGCTAGACACCGGCTAGACACCGTCAAGACACAGTCTAGACACAGGCTAGACAGAGGCTACACACTGGCTAGGCACTGGCTAGGCACACGCTATGCACATGCACAGGCTAGACACATGCCTGTCACAGACAAGGCACAGGCTAGACACAGGCTAGACACAGGCTGGGCACAGGCTAGTCACTGGCTAGGCACAGGCTAGACACAGGCTAGACACAGGCTATAGACAGGCTAGACACAGGATAGACACAGGCTAGACACAGGCTAGACACAGGCTAGCAAAGGCTAGACAAAGGCTAGACACAGGCTAGACACAGGCTAGACACAGGCTAGACACAGGCTAGAAACAGGCTAGAGACAGGCTAGACACAGGCTAGAGACAGGCTAGACACAGGCTAGAGACAGGCTAGACACAGGCTAGAGACAGGCTAGACACAGGCTAGACACAGGCTAGACACAGGCTAGACACAGGCTAGACTCAGGCTAGACACAGGCTAGACACAGGCTAGGCATAGGCTAGGCACAGGCTAGGCAAAGGCTAGGCACAGGCTAGGCAAAGGCTAGGCACAGGCTAGGCACAGGCTAGGCACACGCCAGGCACAGGCTGGGCACAGGCTAGGCACACGCTATGCACATGCCTGTCTCAGGCAAGGCACAGGCTAGTCACAGGCTAGACACAGGCTAGACACGGGCTAGACACAGGCTAGACACAGGCTAGACACAGGCAAGACACAGGCTAGACACAGGCTAGACACAGGCTAGACACAGGCTAGACACAGGCTAGACACAGGCTAGGCACAAGCTAGGCACAGGCTAGGCACAGGCCAGGCACAGGCTAGTCACAGGCTAGACACATGCTAGACACAGGCTAGACACAGGCTAGACACAGGCTAGGCACAAGCTAGGCACAGGCTAGGCACAGGCTGGACACAGGCTAGACACAGGCTAGACACTGGCTAGACACAGGCTAGACACTGGCTAGACACAGGCTAGACACAGGCTAGACACAGGCTAGACACTGGCTAGACACAGGCTAAACACAGGCTCGACACAGGCTAGATACAGGCTAGACACAGGCTAGACACAGGCTAGACTAAGGCTAGACACAGGCTAGGCATAGGCTAGGCACAGGCTAGGCACAGGCTAGGCACAGGCTAGGCACAGGCTAGGCACAGGCTAGGCACAGGCTAGGCACAGGCTAGGCACAGGCTAGGCACAGGCTAGGCACAGGCTAGGCACAGGCTAGGCACAGGCTAGTCACAGGCTAGGCACAGGTTAGGCACAAGCTAGGCACAGGCTAGGCACAGGCCAGGCACAGGCTAGGCACAGGCTAGGCACACGCTATGCACATGCCTGTCTCAGGCAAGGCACAGGCTAGACACAGGCTAGACACAGGCTAGACACAGGCTAGGCACAGGCTATGCACTGGCTAGACACTGGCTAGGCACACGCTATGCACATGCCAGTCTCAGGCAATGCACAGGCTAGACACAGGCTAGACACTGGCTAGGCACAGGCTATGCACATGCCAGTCACAGGCAAGGCACAGGCTAGACACAGGCTAGACACTGGCTAGGCACAGGCTAGACACTGGCTTGTCACAGACAAGACACTAGCTAAGCACAGGCTAGACACAGGCTGGGCACAGGCTAGACACTGGCTAGGCACAGGCTAGACACAGGCTAGACACAGGCTAGACACAGGCTAGACACAGGCTAGACACAGGCTAGACACAGGCTAGACACAGGCTAGACACAAGCTAGACACAGGCTAGACACAGGCTAGACACAGGCTAGACACAGGCTAGAGACAGGCTAGACACAGGCTAGACACAGGCTAGACACAGGCTAGACAAAGGCTAGACACAGGCTTGACACAGGCTAGACACAGGCTAGACACAGGCTAGACACAGGCTAGACTCAGGCTAGACACAGGCTAGACACAGGCTAGGCACACGCTAGGCACAGGCTAGGCACAGGCTAGGCACACGCTATGCACATGCCTGTCTCAGGCAAGGCAGAGGCTAGACACAGGCTAGACACAGGCTAGGCACAGGCTAGGCACAGGCTATGCACAGGCTATGCACAGGCTAAACAAAGGCTAGACACTGGCTAGGCACAGGCTAGGCACTGGCTAGACACTGGCTAGGCACACGCAATGCACATGCCAGTCTCAGGCAAGGCACAGGCTAGACACTGGCTAGGCACAGGCTATGCACATGCCAGTCACAGGCAAGGCACAGGCTAGACACCGGCTAGACACCGTCAAGACACAGTCTAGACACAGTCTAGACACAGGCTAGACAGAGGCTACACACTGGCTAGGCATGGGCTAGACACAGGCTATGCGCAGGCTAGACAAAGGCTAGACACTGGCTAGGCATAGGTTAGGCACTGGCTAGACACTGGCTAGGCACACGCTATGCACATGCCTGTCTCAGGCAAGGCACAGGCTAGACACAGGCTAGACACAGGCTAGGCACAGGCTATGCACAGGCTATGCACAGGCTAAACAAAGGCTAGACACTGGCTAGGCACTGGCTAGACACTGGCTAGGCACACGCAATGCACATGCCAGTCTCAGGCAAGGCACAGGCTAGACACAGGCTAGACACTGGCTTGGCACAGGCTATGCACATGCCAGTCACAGGCAAGGCACAGGCTAGACACCGGCTAGACACCGTCAAGACACAGTCTAGACACAGGCTAGACAGAGGCTACACACTGGCTAGGCATAGGCTAGACACTGGCTAAGCACAAGCTAGACACAAGCTAGAATCTGGCTAGGTACAGGCTAGACACAGGCTAGACACTGGCTAGGCACAGGCTATGCACATGCCAGTATCAGGCAAGGCACAGGCTAGACACAGGCTAGACACTGGCTAGGCACAGGCTATGCACATGCCAGTCACAAGCAAGGTACAGGCTAGACACAGGCTATGCGCATGCGAGTCTCAGGCAAGGCACAGGCTAGACACCGGCTAGGCACAGGCTATGCACATGCCAGTATCAGGCAAGGCACAGGCTAGACACAGGCTAGACACTGGCTAGGCACAGGCTATGCAAATGCCAGTCACAAGCAAGGCACAGGCTAGACACAGGCTAGACACAGGCTAGACACTGGCTAGGCACAGGCTAGACACTAGCTTGGCACAGACTAGACACTGGGTAACCACAAGCTAGACACAGGCTAGAATCTGGCTAGGCACAGGCTAGACACTGGCTGGGCACAGGCTAGACACTGGCTAGGCACAGGCTATACACTGGCTAGGCACAGGCTAGACACAGGCTATGCGCAGGCTAGACAAAGGCTAGACACTGGCTAGGCATAGGCTAGGCACTGGCTAGACACTGGCTAGGCACACGCTATGCACATGCCTGTCTCAGGCAAGGCACAGGCTAGACACAGGCTAGACACAGGCTAGACACAGGCTAAACACATGCTAGACACAGGCTTGACACAGGCTAGAATCTGGCTATGCACAGGCTAGACAAAGGCTAGACACTGGCTAGGCACAGGCTAGGCACTGGCTAGACACTGGCTAGGCGCACGCTATGCACATGCCAGTCTCAGGCAAGGCACAGGCTAGGCACTGGCTAGACACTGGCTAGGCACACGCTATGCACATGCCAGTCGCAGGCAAGGCACAGGCTAGACAAAGGCTAGGCACAGGCTAGGCACAGTCTAGGCACAGGCTAGGCACTGGCTAGACACTGGCTAGGCACACGATATGCACATGCCAGTCTCAGGCAAGGCACAGGCTAGACACAGGCTAGACACTGGCTAGGCACAGGCTATGCACATGCCAGTCACAGGAAAGGCACAGGCTAGACACAGGCCAGACACCGGCTAGGCACAGGCTAAGCACAGGCTAGGCACTGGCTAGACACTGGCTAGGCACACGCTATGGACATGCATGTCTCAGGCAAGGCACAGGCTAGACACAGGCTAGACAAAGGCTAGACACTGGCTAGGCACAGGCTAGGGTCTGGCTGGACACTGGCTAGGCACACGCTATGCACATGCCAATCACAGGCAAGGCACAGGCTAGACAACGGCTAGACACAGGCTAGGCACAGTCTAGGCAAAGGCTAGGCACTGGCTAGACACTGGCTAGGCACACGCTATGCACATGCCTGTCTCAGGCAAGGCACAGGCTAGACACAGGCTAGACTTTGGCTAGGCACAGGCTATGCACATGCCGGTCACAGGCAAGACACAGGCTAGACACAGGCTAGACACAGGCTAGGCACAGGCTAGGCACAGGCTAGGCACTGGCTAGACACTGGCTAGGCACACGCTATGCACATGCCAATCACAGGCAAGGCACAGGCTAGACAACGGCTAGACACAGGCTAGGCACAGGCTAAGCACAGGCTAGGCACTGGCTATACACTGGCTAGGCACACGCTATGCACATGCAAGTCTCAGGCAAGGCACAGGCTAGACACTGGCTAGGCACACGCTATGCACATGCCAGTCTCAGGCAAGGCACAGGCTAGACACAGGCTAAACACTGGCTAGGCACAGGCTATGCACATGCCAGTCACAGGCAAGGCACAGGCTAGACACAGGCTAGACCCTGGTTAGGCACAGGCTAGACGCTGGCTTGGCACAGACTAGACACTGGCTAAGCACAGGCTAAATACAGGCTAGAAACTGGCTAGGCACAGGCTAGACACAGGCTAGACACTGGCTGGGCACAGGCTAGACACTGGCTAGGCACAGGCTATGCTCTGGCTAGGCACAGGCTAGACACAGGCTAGACAAAGGCTAGACACTGGCTAGGCACAGACTAGGTACTGGCTGGACACTGGCTAGGCACACGCTATGCACATGCCAATCACAGGCAAGGCACAGGCTAGACAAAGGCTAGACACAGGCTAGACACAGGCTAGACACTGGCTAGGCACACGCTATGCACATGCCAATCACAGGCAAGGCACAGGCTAGACAAAGGCTAGTTACAGGCTAGGCACAGTCTAGGCACAGGCTAGACACTGGCTAGGCACTGGCTATGCACATGCAAGTCACAGGCAAGGCACAGGCTAGACACAGGCTAGACACAGGCTAGACTTTGGCTAGGCACAGGCTAGGCACAGGCTATGCACATGCCAGTCACAGGCAAGGCACAGACTAGACAATGGCTAGACACAGGCTAGGCACAGGCTAGGCACAGGCTAGGCACTGGCTAGACACTGGCTAGGCACACGCTATGCACATGCCAATCACAGGCAAGGCACAGGCTAGACAAAGGCTAGACACAGGCTAGGCAAAGGCTAGGCACTGGCTAGACACTGGCTAGGCACACGCTATGCACATGCCAGTCTCAGGCAAGGCGCAGGCTAGACACAGGCTAGACACTGGCTAGGCACACGCTATGCACATGCCAATCACAGGCAAGGCACAGGCTATACAAAGGCTAGACACAGGCTAGGCACACTCTAGGCACAGGCTAGACACTGGCTAGGCACAGGCTATGCACATGCCAGTCACAGGCAAGGCACAGGCTAGACACAGGCTAGACACAGGCTAGGCACAGGCTAAGCACAGGCTAGGCACTGGCTAGACACTGGCTAGGCACACGCTATGCACATGCAAGTCTCAGGCAAGGCACAGGCTAGACACAGGCTAGACACTGGCTAGGCACACGCTATGCACATGCCAGTCTCAGCCAAGGCACATGCTAGACACAGGCTAGACACAGGCTAGGCACAGGCTAGGCACAGGCTAGGCACAAGCTAGGCACAGGCTAGACACAGGCTTGAAACTGGCTAGGCACAGGCTATGCACATGCCAGTCTCAGGCAAGGCACAGGCTAGACACAGGCTAGACACTGGCTAGGCACAGGCTATGCACATGCCAGTCACAGGCAAGGCACAGGCTAGACACAGGCTAGACACAGGCTAGACACTGGCTAGGCACAAGCTAGACACTGGTTTGGCACAGACTGGACACTGGCTAAGCACTGGCTAGACACAGGCTAGAAACTGGCTAGGCACAGGCTAGACACAGGCTAGACACTGGCTGGGCACAGGCTAGACACTGGCTAGGCACAGGCTATATACTGGCTAGGCACAGGCTAGACACAGGCTAGACAAAGGCTAGACACTGGCTAGGCATAGGCTAGGCACTGGCTAGACACTGGCTAGGCACACCCTATGCACATGCCTGTCTTAGGCAAGGCACAGGCTAGACACAGGCTAGACACAGGCTAGACACAGGCTAGGCACAGGCTAGGCACAGGCTAGGCACAGGCTAGGCACTGGCTAGATACTGGCTAGGCGCACGCTATGCACATGCCAGTCTCAGGCAAGGCACAGGCTAGACACAGGCTAGACACTGGCTAGGCACACGCTATGCACATGCCAGTCTCAGGCAAGGCACAGGCTAGACACAGGCTAGATACTGGCTAGGCACAGGCTATGCACATGCCAGTCTCAGGCAAGGCACAGGCTAGACACAGGCTAGACACTGGCTAGGCACAGGCTATGCACATGCCAGTCTCAGGCAAGGCACAGGCTAGACACAGGCTAGACACTGGCTAGGCACAGGCTATGCACATGCAAGTCACAGGCAAGGTACAGGCTAGATACTGGCTTGGCACAGACTAGACACTGGCTAAGCACAGGCTAAACACAGGCTAGAAACTGGCTAGGCACAGGCTAGACACAGGCTAGACACTGGCTGGGCACACGCTATGCACATGCCAGTCTCAGGCAAGGCACAGGCTAGACACAGGCTAGACACTGGCTAGGCACACGCTATGCACATGCCAGTCTCAGGCAAGGCACAGGCTAGACACAGGCTAGACACTGGCTAGGCACAGGCTATGCACATGCCAGTCTCAGGCAAGGCACAGGCTAGACACAGGCTAGACACTGGCTAGGCACACGCTATGCACATGCCAGTCTCAAGCAAGGCACAGGCTAGACACAGGCTAGACACTGGCTAGGCACAGGCTATGCACATGCCAGTAACAGGCAAGGCACAGGCTAGACACAGGCTAGACACAGGCTAGGCACAGGCTAAGCACAGGCTAGGCACTGGCTAGACACTGGCTAGGCACACGCTATGCACATGCCTGTCTCAGGCAAGGCACAGGCTAGACACAGACTAGACACAGGCTAGACACAGGCTAGACACATGATAGACACAGGCAAGACACAGGCTTGACACAGGCTAGACACAGGCTATACACTGGCTAGGCACAGGCTAGAATCTGGCTATGCACAGGCTAGACAAAGGCTAGACACTGGCTAGGCACAGGCTAGGCACTGGCTAGACACTGGCTAGGCACACGCTATGCACATAGGCTAGACAGAGGCTACAAACTGGCTAGGCATAGGCTAGACACAGGCTAGACACAGGCTAGACACTGGCTAGGCACAGGCTAGACACTGGCTAGGCACAGGCTAGACACAGGCTAGACAAAGGCTAGATACTGGCTAGGCATAGGCTAGGCACTGGCTAGACACTGGCTAGGCACACGCTATGCACATGCCTGTCTCAGGCAAGGCACAGGCTAGACACAGGCTAGACACAGGCTAGACACAGGCTAGGCACAGGCTAGGCACAGGCTAGGCACAGGCTAGGCACTGGCTAGATACTGGCTAGGCACAGGCTATGCACATGCCATTCTCAGGCAAGACACAGGCTAGACACAGGCTAGACACTGGCTAGGCACAGGCTATGCACATGCCAGTCTCAGGCAAGGCACAGGCTAGACACAGGCTAGACACTGGCTAGGCACACGCTATGCACATGCCAGTCTCAGGCAAGGCACAGGCTAGACACAGGCTAGACACTGGCTAGGCACAGGCTATGCACATGCCAGTCTCAGGCAAGGCACAGGCTAGACACAGGCTAGACACTGGCTAGGCACAGGCTATGCACATGCCAGTCTCAGGCAAGGCACAGGCTAGACACAGGCTAGACACTGGCTAGGCACAGGCTATGCACATGCCAGTCACAGGCAAGGCACAGGCTAGACACAGGCTAGACACTGGCTAGGCACAGGCTAGATACTGGCTTGGCACAGACTAGACACTGGCTAAGCACGGGCTAAACACAGGCTAGAAACTGGCTAGGCACAGGCTAGACACAGGCTAGACACTGGCTGGGCACAGGCTATACACTGGCTAGGCAAAGGCTAGACACAGGCTAGACAAAGGCTAGACACTGGCTAGGCACAGGCTAGGCACTGGCTGGACACTGGCTAGGCACACGCTATGCACATGCCTGTCTCAGGCAAGGCACAGGCTAGACACAGGCTAGACTTTGGTTAGGCACAGGCTATGCATATGCCAGTCACAGGCAAGGCACAGGCTAGACACAGGCTAGACACAGGCTAGGCACAGGCTAGGCACTGGCTAGTCACTGGCTAGGCACACGCTATGCACATGCCAATCACAGGTAAGGCACAGGCTAGGCACAGGCTAGGCACAGGCTATACACAGGCTAGACACTGGCTAGGCACAGGCTATGCACATGCCAGTCTCAGGCAAGGCACAGGCTAGACACAGGCTAGACACTGGCTAGGCACAGGCTATGCACATGCCAGTCTCAGGCAAGGCACAGGCTAGACACAGGCTAGACACTGGCTAGGCACAGGCTATGCACATGCCAGTGACAGGCAAGGCACAGGCTAGACACAGGCTAGACACAGGCTAGGCACAGTCTAGGCACAGGCTAGGCACTGGCTAGACACTGGCTAGGCAGACGCTATGCACATGCATGTCTCAAGCAAGGCACAGGCTAGACACAGGCTAGACACTGGCTAGGCACAGGCTATGCACATGCCAGTAACAGGCAAGGCACAGGCTAGACACAGGCTAGACACAGGCTAGGCACAGGCTTAGCACAGGCTAGGCACTGGCTAGACACTGGCTAGGCACACGCTATGCACATGCCTGTCTCAGGCAAGGCACAGGCTAGACACATGATAGACACAGGCAAGACACAGGCTTGACACAGGCTAGACACAGGCTATACACTGGCTAGGCACAGGCTAGAATCTGGCTATGCACAGGCTAGACAAAGGCTAGACACTGGCTAGGCACAGGCTAGGCACTGGCTAGACACTGGCTAGGCACACGCTATGCACATAGGCTAGACAGAGGCTACACACTGGCTAGGCATAGGCTAGACACAGGCTAGACACAGGCTAGACACTGGCTAGGCACAGGCTAGACACTGGCATGGCACAGACTAGACACTGGCTAAGCACAAGCTAGACACAGGCTAGAATCTGGCTAGGTTCAGGCTAGACACAGGCTAGACACTGGCTGGGCACAGGCTAGGCACAGGCTATGCGCATGCGAGACTCAGGCAAGGCACAGGCTAGACACAGGCTAGACACTGGCTAGGCACAGGCTATGCACATGCCAGTATCAGGCAAGGCACAGGCTAGACACAGGCTAGACACTGGCTAGGCACAGGCTATGCACATGCCAGTCGCAAGCAAGGCACAGGCTAGACACAGGCTAGACAAAGGCTAGACACTGGCTAGGCACAGGCTAGGCACTGGCTAGACACTGGCTAGACACTGGCTAGGCACTGGCTAGGCACTGGCTAGGCACAGGCTATGCACATGCCAGTCACAGGCAAGGCACAGGCTAGACACCGGCTAGACACCGTCAATACACAGTCTAGACACAGGCTAGACAAAGGCTACACACTGGCTAGGCACAGGCTAGACTCTGGCTATGCACAGGCTAGACAAAGGCTAGACACTGGCTAGGCACAGGCTAGGCACTGGCTAGACACTGGCTAGGCACACGCTTTGCACATGCCAGTCTCATGCAATGCACAGGCTAGACACAGGCTAGACACTGGCTAGGCACAGGCTATGCACATGCCAGTCACAGGCAAGGCACAGGCTAGACACTGGCTAGGGACATGCTAGACACAGGCTTGGCACAGACTAGACACTGGCTAAGCACAGGCTAGACACAGGCTAGACACAGGCTAGACACAGGCTAGACACCGGCTGGACACCGGCTAGACACAGGCTAGACACAGGCTAAACACAGGCTAGACACAGGCTAGACACAGGCTAGGCACAGGCTAGACATAGGCTAGGCACACGCTATGCACATGCAAGTCTCAGGCAAGGCACAGGCTAGACACAGGCTAGACACAGGCTAGACACTGGGTAGGCACACGCTATGCACATGGCAGTCTCAGGCAAGGCACAGGCTAGACACAGGGTAAACACTGGCTAAGCACAGGCTATGCACATGCCAGTCTCAGGCATGGCACATGCTAGACACAGGCTAGACACAGGCTACGCACAGGCTAGGCACAGGCTAGGCACAGGCTAGGCACAGGCTATGCACATGCCAGTCTCAGGCAAGGCACAGGCTAGACACAGGCTAGACACTGGCTAGGCACAGGCTATGCACATGCCAGCCACAGGCAAGGCACAGGCTAGACACTGGCTAGGCACAGGCTAGACACTGGCTTGGCACAGACTAGACACTGGCTAAGCACAGGCTAGACACAGGCTAGAAACTGGCAAGGCACAGGCTAGACACAGGCTAGGCACAGGCTATACACTGGCTAGGCACAGGCTAGACACAAACTAGACAAAGGCTAGACACTGGCTAGGCATAGGCTAGGCACTGGCTAGACACTGGCTAGGCACACGCTATGCAAATGAATGTCTCAGGCAAGGCACAGGCTAGACACAGGCTAGACACAGGCTAGACACAGGCTAGACACAGGCTAGACACAGGCTAGACACAGGCTAGGCACAGGCTAGGCACAGGCTAGGCACTGGCCAGACACTGGCTAGGCACAGGCTAGACACAGGCTAGACACTGGCTAGGCACAGGCTAGACACAGGCTAGACACTGGCTAGGCACAGGCTAGACACAGGATAGACACTGGCTAGGCACAGTCTATGCACTGGCTTGGCACAGACTACACACTGGCTAAGCACAGGCTAGACACAGGCTAGAAACTGGCTAGGCACAGGCTAGACACAGGCTAGACACTGGCTGGGCACAGGCTAGACACTGGCTAGGCACAGGCTATATACTGGCTAGGCACAGGCTAGACACAGGCTATGCACAGGCTAGACAAAGGCTAGACACTGGCTAGGCACAGGCTAGGCACTGGCTAGACACTGGCTAGGCACACGCTATGCACATGCCTGTCTCAGGCAAGGCACAGGCTAGACACAGACTAGACACAGGCTAGACACAGGCTAGACACATGATAGACACAGGCTAGACACAGGCTTGACACAGGCTAGACACAGGCTATACACTGGCTAGGCACAGGCTAGAATCTGGCTATGCACAGGCTAGACAAAGGCTAGACACTGGCTAGGCACAGGCTAGGCACTGGCTAGACACTGGCTAGGCACTGGCTAGACACTGGCTACGCACACGCTATGCACATGCCAGTCTCAGGCAAGGCACAGGCTAGACACAGGGTAGACACTGGCTAGGCACAGGCTATGCACATGCCAGTCACAGGCAAGGCACAGGCAAGACACCGGCTAGACACCGTCAAGACACAGTCTAGACACAGGCTAGACAGAGGCTACACACTGGCTAGGCATAGGCTAGACACAGGCTAGACACAGGCTAGACACTGGCTAGGCACAGGCTAGACACAGGCTAGACACAGGCTAGACACTGGCTAGGCACAGGCTAGACACTGGCTTGGCACAGACTAGACACTGGCTAAGCACAAGCTAGACACAGGCTTTAATCTGGCTAGGTTCAGGCTAGACACAGGCTAGACAGTGGCTGGGCACAGGCTAGACACTGGCTAGGCACAGGCTATACACTGGCTAGGCACAGGCTAGACACAGGCTATGCACAGGCTAGACAAAGGCTAGACACTGGCTAGGCACAGGCTAGGCACTGGCTAGACACTGGCTAGACACTGGCTAGGCACTGGCTAGGCACAGGCTATGCACATGCCAGTCACAGGCAAGGCACAGGCTAGACACCGGCTAGACACCGTCAATACACAGTCTAGACACAGGCTAGACAAAGGCTACACACTGGCTAGGCACAGGCTAGACTCTGGCTATGCACAGGCTAGACAAAGGCTAGACACTGGCTAGGCACAGGCTAGGCACTGGCTAGACACTGGCTAGGCACACGCTTTGCACATGCCAGTCTCATGCAATGCACAGGCTAGACACAGGCTAGACACTGGCTAGGCACAGGCTATGCACATGCCAGTCACAGGCAAGGCACAGGCTAGACACTGGCTAGGGACATGCTAGACACAGGCTTGGCACAGACTAGACACTGGCTAAGCACAGGCTAGACACAGGCTAGACACAGGCTAGACACAGGCTAGACACCGGCTAGACACAGGCTAGACACAGGCTAAACACAGGCTAGACACAGGCTAGACACAGGCTAGACACAGGCTAGACACAGGCTAGACACAGGCTAGACACCGGCTAGACACAGGCTAGACACAGGCTAAACACAGGCTAGACACAGGCTAGACACAGGCTAGACACAGGCTAGACACAGGCTAGACACAGGCTAGACACAGGCTAGACACAGGCTAGACACAGGCTAGACACAGGCTAGACACAGGCTAGACACAGGCTAGACACAGGCTAGACACAGGCTAGACACAGGCTAGACACAGGCTAGACACAGGCTAGACACAGGCTAGACACAGGCTAGACACAGGCTAGACACAGGCTAGACACAGGCTAGACGCAGGCTAGACTCAGGCTAGACACAGGCTAGACACAGGCTAGACACAGGCTAGACACAGGCTAGACTCAGGCTAGACACAGGCTAGACACAGGCTAGACACAGGCTAGATACAGGCTAGACACAGGCTAGACACAGGCTAGGCACAGGCTAGGCACAGGCTAGGCACAGGCTAGGCACAAGCTAGGCACAGGCCAGGCACAGGCCAAGCACAGGCTAGGCACAGGCTAGGCACAGGCTAGACACCGGCTAGGCACTGGCTAGACACTGGCTAAGCACACGCTATGCACATGCCAGTTTCAGGCAAGGCACAGGCTAGACACAGGCTAGACACTGGCTAGGCACAGGCTATGCACATGCCAGTCACAGGCAAGGCACAGGCTAGACACAGGCTAGACACTGGCTAGGCACAGTCTAGACACTGGCTTGGCACAGACTAGACACTGACTAAGCACAGGCTAGACACAGGCTAGAAACTGGCTAGACACAGGCTAGGCCCAGGCTAGACATAGGCTAGAAACAGGCTAGACACAGGCTAGGCACAGGCTAGACAAAGGCTAGGCACAGGCTACGCACAGGCTAGACACAGGCTAGACATAGGCTAGACACAGGCTAGACACAGGCTAGACATAGGCTAGACACAGGCTAGTCACAGGCTAGGCACAGGCTAGACATAGGCTTGACACAGGCTAAACACAGGCTAGGCACAGGCTAGACAAAGGCTAGGCACAGGCTAGGTACAGGCTAGACACAGGCTAGACATAGGCTAGACACAGGCTAGACACAGGCTAGGCACAGGCTAGGCACAAGCTAGGTACAGGCTAGGCACAGGCTAGGCACAGGCTGGGCACAGGCTAGGCACAGGCAAGGCACAGGCTAGGCACAGGCTAGGAACAGGCTAGGCACAGGCTAGGAACAGGCTAGGCACAGGCTAGGAACAGGCTAGGCACAGGCTAGGCACAGGCTAGGCACAAACTAGGCACAGCCGAGACACCGGCTAGGAACAGGCTAGACACCGGCTAGACACCGTCAAGACACAGACAAGACACAGGCTAGACAGAGGCTATACACTGGCTAGGCACAGGCTAGACTCTGGCTATGCACAGGCTAGACAAAGGCTAGACACTGGCTAGGCACAGGCTAGGCACTGGCTAGACACTGGCTAGGCACACGCTATGCACATGCCAGTCTCATGCAATGCACAGGCTAGACACAGGCTAGACACTGGCTAGGCACAGGCTATGCACATGCCAGTCACAGGCAAGGCACAGGCTAGACACTGGCTAGGCACAGGCTAGACACAGGCTTGGCACAGACTAGACACTGGCTAAGCACAGGCTAGACACAGGCTAAACACAGGCTAGACACAGGCTAGACACAGGCTAGACAGAGGCTAGACACAGGCTAGACACAGGCTAGACACAGGCTAGACACAGGCTAGACACAGGCTAGACACAGGCTAGACACAGGCTAGACACAGGCTAGACACAGGCTAGACACAGGCTAGACACAGGCTAGACACAGGCTAGACACAGGCTAGACACAGTCTAGACACAGGCTAGACTCAGGCTAGACACAGGCTAGACACAGGCTAGACACAGGCTAGACACAGGCTAGACACAGGCTAGACACAGGCTAGACACAGGCTAGACACAGGCTAGACACAGGCTAGACACAGGCTAGACACAGGCTAGGCATAGACTAGGCACAGGCTAGGCACAGGCTAGGCACAGGCTAGGCACAGGCTAGGCACAAGCAAGGCACAGGCTAGGCACAGGCAAAGCACAGGCTAGGCACAGGCTAGGCACAGGCTAGACACCGGCTAGGCACTGGCTAGACACTGGCTAAGCACACGCTATGCACATGCCAGTTTCAGGCAAGGCACAGGCTAGACACAGGCTAGACACTGGCTAGGCACAGGCTATGCACATGCCAGTCACAGGCAAGGCACAGGCTAGACACAGGCTAGACACTGGCTAGGCACAGTCTAGACACTGGCTTGGCACAGACTAGACACTGACTAAGCACAGGCTAGACACAGGCTAGAAACTGGCTAGACACAGGCTAGGCCCAGGCTAGACATAGGCTAGAAACAGGCTAGACACAGGCTAGGCACAGGCTAGACAAAGGCTAGTCACAGGCTACGCACAGGCTAGACACAGGCTAGACATAGGCTAGACATAGGCTAGACACAGGCTAGACACAGGCTAGACATAGGCTAGACACAGGCTAGTCACAGGCTAGGCACAGGCTAGACATAGGCTTGACACAGGCTAAACACAGGCTAGGCACAGGCTAGACAAAGGCTAGGCACAGGCTAGGTACAGGCTAGACACAGGCTAGACATAGGCTAGACACAGGCTAGACACAGGCTAGGCACATGCTAGGCACAAGCTAGGTACAGGCTAGGCACAGGCTAGGCACAGGCTGGGCACAGGCTAGGCACAGGCAAGGCACAGGCTAGGCACAGGCTAGGAACAGGCTAGGCACAGGCTAGGAACAGGCTAGGCACAGGCTAGGAACAGGCTAGGCACAGGCTAGGCACAGGCTAGGCACAAACTAGGCACAGCCGAGACACCGGCTAGGAACAGGCTAGACACCGGCTAGACACCGTCAAGACACAGACAAGACACAGGCTAGACAGAGGCTATACACTGGCTAGGCACAGGCTAGACTCTGGCTATGCACAGGCTAGACAAAGGCTAGACACTGGTTAGGCACAGGCTAGGCACTGGCTAGACGCTGGCTAAGTACACGCTATGCACATGCAAGTTTCAGGCAAGGCACAGGCTAGACACAGGCTAGACACTGGCTAGGCACAGGCTATGCACATGCCAGTCACAGGCAAGGCGCAGGCAAGGCGCAGGCTAGGCACAGGCTAGACACTGGCTAGGCGCTGACTAGCACAGGCTAGACACAGGCTAGAAACTAGCTAGACACAGGCTAGGCACAGGCTAGACATAGGCTAGACACAGGCTAGACACAGGCTAGGCATAGGCTAGGCACAAGCTAGGAACAAGCTAGGCACAGGCTAGGCACAGGCTAGGCACAGGCTAGGCACTGGCTAGGCACTGGCTAGGTACAGGCTAGGCACAGGCTAGGCACAAACTAGGCACAGCCGAGACACCGGCTTGGAACAGGCTAGACACCGTCAAGACACAGGCTAGACACAGGCTAGACAGAGGCTATACACTGGCTAGGCACAGGCTAGACAAAGGCTAGACACTGGCTAGGCACAGGCTAGGCACTGGCTGGACACTGGCTAGGCACACGCTATGCACATGCCAGTTTCAGGCAAGGCACAGGCTAGACACAGGCTAGACACTGGCTAGGCACAGGCTATGCACATGCCAGTCACAAGCAAGGCGCAGGCTAGACACAGGCTAGACACTGGCTAGGCGCTGACTAGCACAGGCTAGACACAGGCTAGAAACTGGCTAGACACAGGCTAGGCACAGGCTAGACATAGGCTAGACACAGGCTAGACACAGGCTAGACACAGGCTAGGCACAGGCTAGACACAGGCTAGGCACAGGCTAGACAAAGGCTGGGCACAGGCTAGGCGCAGGCTAGGCACAGGCTCGACACAGGCTAGACATAGGCTAGACACAGGCTAGACACAGGCTAGGCACAGGCTAGGCACAAGCTAGGCACAAGCTAGGCACAGGCTATGCACAGGCTAGGCACAGGCTAGGCACAGGCTTGGCACAGGCTAGGCACAGGCTAGGCACAAACTAAGCACAGCCGAGACACTGGCTAGGAACAGGCTAGACACCGGTTAGACACCGTCAAGACACAGACTACACACAGGCTACACAGAGGCTATACACTGGCTAGACACAGGCTAGACACTGGCTAGGCACAGTCTAGACACTGGCTTGGCACAGACTAGACACTGACTAAGCACAGGCTAGACACAGGCTAGAAACTGGATAGGCACAGACTAGACACTGGCTAGGTACAGGCTAGGCACTGGCTAGGTACAGGCTAGGTACTGGCTAGGCACAGGCTAGACTCTGGCTAGGTACAGGCTAGACTCTGGCTAGGTACAGGTTAGGCACTGGCTAGGTACAGGCTAGGTACAGGCTAGGCACTGGCTAGGTACAGGCTAGGCAGAGGCTAGGCACATGCTAGACACAGGCTAGACACAGGCTAGACTAAGGCTAGACACCGTCAAGACACAGACTAGACACAGGCTAGACAGAGGCTATACACTAGCTAGGCACAGGCTAGACAAAGGCTAGACACTGGCTAGGCACAGGCTAGGCACTGGCTGGACACTGGCTAGGCATACGCTATGCACATGCCAGTTTCAGGCAAGGCACAGGCTAGGCACAGGCTAGAATCTGGCTATGCACAGGCTAGACAAAGGCTAGACACTGGCTAGGCACAGGCTAGGCACTGGCTGGATACTGGCTAGGCACACGCTATGCACATGCCAGTTTCAGGCAAGGCACAGGCTAGACACAGGCTAGACACAGGCTAGACACTGGCTAGGCACAGTCTAGACATTGGCTTGGCACAGACTAGACACTGACTAAGCACAGGCTAGACACAGGCTGGAAACTGGATAGGCACAGACTAGACACTGGCTAGGTACAGGCTAGGCACTGGCTAGGTACAGGCTAGGTACTGGCTAGGCACAGGCTAGACTCTGGCTAGTTACAGGCTAGGCACTGGCTAGGTACAGGCTAGATACAGGCTAGGTACAGGCTAGGCACTGGCTAGGTACAGGCTAGGCAGAGGCTAGGCACATGCTAGACACAGGCTAGACACAGGCTAGCCAAAGGCTTGACACAGGCTAGACACAGGCTAGACACAGGCTAGACACAGGCTTGACACAGGCTAGACACAGGCTAGACACAGGCTAGACACAGGCTTGACACAGGCTAGACACAGGCAAGGAACAGGCTAGACACAGGCTAGACACAGGCTAGACACAGGCTAGACACAGGCTAGACACAGGCTAGACACAGGCTAGACACAGGCTAGACACAGGCTAGACAAATGCTAGACACCGGCTAGACACCGTCAAGACACAGACTAGACACAGGCTAGACAGAGGATATACACTGGCTAGGCACAGGCTAGACTCTGACTATGCACAAGCTACGCACAGGCTAGGCACAGGCTAGGCACAGGCTAGGCACTGGCTAGGCACAGGCTAGGCACAGGCTAGGCACAAACTAGGCACAGCCGAGACACCGGCTAGGCACAGGCTAGACACCGGCTAAACACCGTCAAGACACAGACTAGGCACAGGCTAGACTCTGGCTATGCACAGGCTAGAGAGGGGCTAGACACTGGCTAGGCACAGGCTAGGCACAGGCTTGACACAGGCTAGAAACTGGCTAGACACAGGCTAGGCACAGGCTAGACACAGGCTAGACACAGGCTAGCCAAAGGCTTGACACAGGCTAGACACAGGCTAGACACAGGCTAGACACAGGCTTGACACAGGCTAGACACAGGCTAGACACAGGCTAGACACAGGCTTGACACAGGCTAGACACAGGCTTGGTACAGGCTAGACACAGGCTAGACATAGGCTAAGCACAGGCTAGACACAGGCTAGGCACAGGCTAGGCACAAGCTAGGTACAGGCTAGGCACAGGCTAGGCACAGGCTGGGCACAGGCTAGGCACAGGCAAGGCACAGGCTAGGCACAGGCTAGGAACAGGCTAGGCACAGGCTAGGAACAGGCTAGGCACAGGCTAGGAACAGGCTAGGCACAGGCTAGGCACAGGATAGGCACAATCTAGGCACAGCCGAGACACCGGCTAGGAACAGGCTAGAGACCGGCTAGACACCGTCAAGACACAGACAAGACACAGGCTAGACAGAGGCTATGCACAAGCTACGCACAGGCTATGCACAGGCTAGACAAAGGCTAGACACTGGTTAGGCACAGGCTAGGCACTGGCTAGACGCTGGCTAAGTACACGCTATGCACATGCAAGTTTCAGGCAAGGCACAGGCTAGACACAGGCTAGACACTGGCTAGGCACAGGCTATGCACATGCCAGTCACAGGCAAGGCGCAGGCTAGGCACAGGCTAGACACTGGCTAGGCGCTGACTCGCACAGGCTAGACACAGGCTAGAAACTGGCTAGACACAGGCTAGGCACAGGCTAGACATAGGCTAGACACAGGCTAGACACAGGCTAGGCATAGGCTAGGCACAAGCTAGGAACAAGCTAGGCACAGGCTATACACTGGCTAGGCACAGGCTAGACAAAGGCTAGACACTGGCTAGGCACAGGCTAGGCACTGGCTGGACACTGGC
This sequence comes from Zaprionus indianus, assembly GCA_018904595.1. NCBI lineage: Eukaryota > Metazoa > Arthropoda > Insecta > Diptera > Drosophilidae > Zaprionus > Zaprionus indianus. The sequence goes on from JAEIHA010000655.1 coordinate 21,624, forward strand.
TAGGCACACGCTATGCACATGCCAGTTTCAGGCAAGGCACAGGCTAGACACAGGCTAGACACTGGCTAGGCACAGGCTATGCACATGCCAGTCACAAGCAACGCGCAGGCTAGACACAGGCTAGACACTGGCTAGGCGCTGACTAGCACAGGCTAGACACAGGCTAGAAACTGGCTAGACACAGGCTAGGCACAGGCTAGACATAGGCTAGACACAGGCTAGACACAGGCTAGACACAGGCTAGGCACAGGCTAGACAAAGGCTGGGCACAGGCTAGGCACAGGCTAGGCACAGGCTCGACACAGGCTAGACATAGGCTAGACACAGGCTAGACACATGCTAGGCACAGGCTAGGCACAAGCTAGGCACAAGCTAGGCACAGGCTAGGCACAGGCTAGGCACAGGCTAGGCACTGGCTAGGCACAGGCTAGGCACAGGCTAGGCACAAACTAGGCACAGCCGAGACACCGGCTAGGCACAGGCTAGACACCGGCTAAACACCGTCAAGACACAGACTAGGCACAGGCTAGACTCTGGCTATGCACAGGCTAGAGAGGGGCTAGACACTGGCTAGGCACAGGCTAGGCACAGGCTTGACACAGGCTAGAAACTGGCTAGACACAGGCTAGGCACAGGCTAGACACAGGCTAGACACAGGCTAGCCAAAGGCTTGACACAGGCTAGACACAGACTAGACACAGGCTAGACACAGGCTTGACACAGGCTAGACACAGGCTAGACACAGGCTAGACACAGGCTTGACACAGGCTAGACACAGGCTTGGTACAGGCTAGACACAGGCTAGACATAGGCTAAGCACAGGCTAGACACAGGCTAGGCACAGGCTAGGCACAAGCTAGGTACAGGCTAGGCACAGGCTAGGCACAGGCTGGGCACAGGCTAGGCACAGGCAAGGCACAGGCTAGGCACAGGCTAGGAACAGGCTAGGCACAGGCTAGGAACAGGCTAGGCACAGGCTAGGAACAGGCTAGGCACAGGCTAGGCACAGGCTAGGCACAATCTAGGCACAGCCGAGACACCGGCTAGGAACAGGCTAGAGACCGGCTAGACACCGTCAAGACACAGACAAGACACAGGCTAGACAGAGGCTATGCACAAGCTACGCACAGGCTATGCACAGGCTAGACAAAGGCTAGACACTGGTTAGGCACAGGCTAGGCACTGGCTAGACGCTGGCTAAGTACACGCTATGCACATGCAAGTTTCAGGCAAGGCACAGGCTAGACACAGGCTAGACACTGGCTAGGCACAGGCTATGCACATGCCAGTCACAGGCAAGGCGCAGGCTAGGCACAGGCTAGACACTGGCTAGGCGCTGACTCGCACAGGCTAGACACAGGCTAGAAACTGGCTAGACACAGGCTAGGCACAGGCTAGACATAGGCTAGACACAGGCTAGACACAGGCTAGGCATAGGCTAGGCACAAGCTAGGAACAAGCTAGGCACAGGCTATACACTGGCTAGGCACAGGCTAGACAAAGGCTAGACACTGGCTAGGCACAGGCTAGGCACTGGCTGGACACTGGCTAGGCACACGCTATGCACATGCCAGTTTCAGGCAAGGCACAGGCTAGACACAGGCTAGACACTGGCTAGGCACAGGCTATGCACATGCCAGTCACAAGCAACGCGCAGGCTAGACACAGGCTAGACACTGGCTAGGCGCTGACTAGCACAGGCTAGACACAGGCTAGAAACTGGCTAGACACAGGCTAGGCACAGGCTAGACATAGGCTAGACACAGGCTAGACACAGGCTAGACACAGGCTAGGCACAGGCTAGACACAGGCTAGGCACAGGCTAGACAAAGGCTGGGCACAGGCTAGGCACAGGCTAGGCACAGGCTCGACACAGGCTAGACATAGGCTAGACACAGGCTAGACACATGCTAGGCACAGGCTAGGCACAAGCTAGGCATAAGCTAGGCACAGGCTAGGCACAGGCTAGGCACAGGCTAGGCACTGGCTAGGCACAGGCTAGGCACAGGCTAGGCACAAACTAAGCACAGCCGAGACACTGGCTAGGAACAGGCTAGACACCGGTTAGACACCGTCAAGACACAGACTACACACAGGCTACACAGAGGCTATACACTGGCTAAACACAGGCTAGACACTGGCTGGGCACAGTCTAGACACTGGCTTGGCACAGACTAGACAATGACTAAGCACAGGCTAGACACAGGCTAGAAACTGGATAGGCACAGACTAGACACTGGCTAGGTACAGGCTAGGCACTGGCTAGGTACAGGCTAGGTACTGGCTAGGCACAGGCTAGACTCTGGCTAGGTACAGGCTAGACTCTGGCTAGGTACAGGCTAGGCACTGGCTAGGTACAGGCTAGGTACAGGCTAGGCACTGGCTAGGTACAGGCTAGGCAGAGGCTAGGCACATGCTAGACACAGGCTAGACACAGGCTAGACTAAGGCTAGACACCGTCAAGACACAGACTAGACACAGGCTAGACAGAGGCTATACACTAGCTAGGCACAGGCTAGACAAAGGCTAGACACTGGCTAGGCACAGGCTAGGCACTTGCTGGACACTGGCTAGGCATACGCTATGCACATGCCAGTTTCAGGCAAGGCACAGGCTAGAATCTGGCTATGCACAGGCTAGACAAAGGCTAGACACTGGCTAGGCACAGGCTAGGCACTGGCTGGACACTGGCTAGGCACACGCTATGCACATGCCAGTTTCAGGCAAGGCACAGGCTAGACACAGGCTAGACACTGGCTAGGCACAGTCTAGACACTGCCTTGGCACAGACTAGACACTGACTAAGCACAGGCTAGACACAGGCTGGAAACTGGATAGGTACAGGCTAGGCACTGGCTAGGTACAGGCTAGGTACTGGCTAGGCACAGGCTAGACTCTGGCTAGTTACAAACTAGGCACTGGCTAGGTACAGGCTAGATACAGGCTAGGTACAGGCTAGGCACTGGCTAGGTACAGGCTAGGCAGAGGCTAGGCACATGCTAGACACAGGCTAGACACAGGCTAGACACAGGCTAGACACAGGCTAGCCAAAGGCTTGACACAGGCTAGACACAGGCTAGACACAGGCTAGACACAGGCTTGACACAGGCTAGACACAGGCTAGACACAGGCTAGACACAGGCTTGACACAGGCTAGACACAGGCTAGACACAGGCTAGACACAGGCTAGACACAGGCTAGACACAGGCTAGACACAGGCTAGACACAGGCTAGACACAGGCTAGACACAGGCTAGACACAGGCTAGACACAGGCTAGACAAATGCTAGACACCGGCTAGACACCGTCAAGACACAGACTAGACACAGGCTAGACAGAGGATATACACTGGCTAGGCACAGGCTAGACTCTGACTATGCACAAGCTACGCACAGGCTAGGCACAGGCTAGGCACAGGCTAGGCACTGGCTAGGCACAGGCTAGGCACAGGCTAGGCACAAACTAGGCACAGCCGAGACACCGGCTAGGCACAGGCTAGACACCGGCTAAACACCGTCAAGACACAGACTAGGCACAGGCTAGACTCTGGCTATGCACAGGCTAGAGAGGGGCTAGACACTGGCTAGGCACAGGCTAGGCACAGGCTAGGCACAGGCTAGACACAGGCTAGACATAGGCTAGACACAGGCTAGACACAGGCTAGGCACAGGCTAGGCACAGGCTAGGCACAGGCTAGGCACTGGCTAGACACTGGCTAAGCACACGCTATGCACATGCCAGTTTCAGGCAAGGCACAGGCTAGACACAGACTAGACACTGGTTAGGCACAGGCTATGCACATGCCAGTCACAGGCAAGGCGCAGGCTAGACACAGGCTAGACACTGGCTAGGCACTGACTAGCACAGGCTAGACACAGGCTAGAAACTGGCTAGACACAGGCTAGGCACAGGCTAGACACAGGCTAGACACAGGCTAGCCAATGGCTTGACACAGGCTAGACACAGGCTAGACACAGGCTAGACACAGGCTTGACACAGGCTAGACACAGGCTAGACACAGGCTAGACACAGGCTTGACACAGGCTAGACACAGGCAAGACACAGGCTAGACACAGGCTAGACACAGGCTAGACACAGGCTAGACACAGGCTAGACACAGGCTAGACACAGGCTAGACACAGGCTAGACACAGGCTAGACACAGGCTAGACAAATGCTAGACACCGGCTAGACACCGTCAAGACACAGACTAGACACAGGCTAGACAGAGGATATACACTGGCTAGGCACAGGCTAGGCACTGGCTAGGCACAGGCTAGGCACTGGCTAGACACTGGCTAAGCACACGCTATGCACATGCCAGTTTCAGGCAAGGCACAGGCTAGACACAGGCTAGACACTGGCTAGGCACTGACTAGCACAGGCTAGACACAGGCTAGAAACTGGCTAGACACAGGCTAGGCACAGGCTAGACATAGGCTAGACACAGGCTAGACACAGGCTAGGCACAGGCTAGACAAAGGCTAGGCACAGGCTAGGCACAGGCTAGGTACAGGCTAGACACAGGCTAGACATAGGCTAGACACAGGCTAGACATGGGCTAGACACAGGCTATACACAGGCTAGGCACAGGCTAGTCACAAGCTAGGCACAAGCTAGGCACAGGCTAGGCACAGGCTAGGCACAGGCTAGGCACTGGCTAGGCACAGGCTAGGCACAGGCTAGGCACAAACTAGGCACAAACTAGGCACAGCCGAGACACCGGCTAGGAACAGGCTAGACACCGGCTAGACACAGGCTAGACACAGGCTAGACACAGGCTAGACACAGGCTAGACACAGGCTAGACACAGGCTAGACAAATGCTAGACACCGGCTAGACACCGTCAAGACACAGACTAGACACAGGCTAGACAGAGGATATACACTGGCTAGGCACAGGCTAGACTCTGACTATGCACAAGCTAGGCACAAGCTAGGCACAGGCTAGGCACAGGCTAGGCACAGGCTAGGCACTGGCTAGGCACAGGCTAGGCACAGGCTAGACACAAACTAGGCACAGCCGAGACACCGGCTAGGCACAGGCTAGACACCGGCTAAACACCGTCAAGACACAGACTAGGCACAGGCTAGACTCTGGCTATGCACAGGCTAGAGAGGGGCTAGACACTGGCTAGGCACAGGCTAGGCACAGGCTAGGCACAGGCTAGACACAGGCTAGACATAGGCTAGACACAGGCTAGACACAGGCTAGGCACAGGCTAGGCACAGGCTAGGCACCGGCTAGGCACTGGCTAGGCACAGGCTAGGCACTGGCTAGACACTGGCTAAGCACACGCTATGCACATGCCAGTTTCAGGCAAGGCACAGGCTAGACACAGGCTAGACACTGGTTAGGCACAGGCTATGCACATGCCAGTCACAGGCAAGGCGCAGGCTAGACACAGGCTAGACACTGGCTAGGCACTGACTAGCACAGGCTAGACACAGGCTAGAAACTGGCTAGACACAGGCTAGGCACAGGCTAGACATAGGCTAGACACAGGCTAGACACAGGCTAGGCACAGGCTAGACAAAGGCTAGGCACAGGCTAGGCACAGGCTAGGTACAGGCTAGACACAGGCTAGACATAGGCTAGACACAGGCTAGACATGGGCTAGACACAGGCTATACACAGGCTAGGCACAGGCTAGTCACAAGCTAGGCACAAGCTAGGCACAGGCTAGCCACAGGCTAGGCACAGGCTAGGCACTGGCTAGGCACAGGCTAGGCACAGGCTAGGCACAAACTAGGCACAAACTAGGCACAACCGAGACACCGGCTAGGAACAGGCTAGACACCGGCTAGACACCGTCAAGACACAGACTAGACACAGGCTAGACAGAGGCTATACACTGGCTGGGCACAGGCTAGACTCTGGCTATGCACTGGCTAGGCACAGGCTAGACTTTGGCTATGCACAGGCTAGACAAAGGCTAGACACTGGCTAGGCACAGGCTAGGCACTGGCTGGACACTGGCTAGGCACACGTTATGCACATGCCAGTTTCAGGCAAGGCACAGGCTAGACACAGGCTAGACACTGGCTAGGCACAGTCTAGACACTGGCTTGGCATAGACTAGACACTGGCTAAGCACAGGCTAGACACAGGCTAGAAATTGGATAAGCACAGACTAGACACTGGCTAGGTACAGGCTAAGCACTGGCTAGTTACAGGCTAGGTACTGGCTAGGCACAGGCTAGACTCTGGCTAGGTACAGGCTAGGCACTGGCTAGGTACAGGCTAGGTACTGGCTAGGTACAGGCTAGGCACTGGCTAGGTACAGGCTAGGCAGAGGCTAGGCACATGCTAGACACAGGCTAGACACACGCTAGACACAGGCTAGACAAAGGCTAGACACAGGCTAGACACAGGCTAGACACAGGCTAGACACAGGCTAGGCACAGGCTAGACACAGGCTAGACACAGGCTAGACACAGGCTAGACACAGGCTAGACACAGGCTAGACACAGGCTAGACAAATGCTAGACACCGGCTAGACACCGTCAAGACACAGACTAGACACAGGCTAGACAGAGGATATACACTGGCTAGGCACAGGCTAGACTCTGACTATGCACAAGCTAGGCACAAGCTACGCACAGGCTAGGCACAGGCTAGGCACAGGCTAGGCACTGGCTAGGCACAGGCTAGGCACAGGCTAGACACAAACTAGGCACAGCCGAGACACCGGCTAGGCACAGGCTAGACACCGGCTAAACACCGTCAAGACACAGACTAGGCACAGGCTAGACTCTGGCTATGCACAGGCTAGAGAGGGGCTAGACACTGGCTAGGCACAGGCTAGGCACAGGCTAGGCACAGGCTAGACACAGGCTAGACATAGGCTAGACACAGGCTAGACACAGGCTAGGCACAGGCTAGGCACAGGCTAGGCACAGGCTAGGCACAGGCTAGGCACTGGCTAGGCACAGGCTAGGCACTGGCTAGACACTGGCTAAGCACACGCTATGCACATGCCAGTTTCAGGCAAGGCACAGGCTAGACACAGGCTAGACACTGGTTAGGCACAGGCTATGCACATGCCAGTCACAGGCAAGGCGCAGGCTAGACACAGGCTAGACACTGGCTAGGCACTGACTAGCACAGGCTAGACACAGGCTAGAAACTGGCTAGACACAGGCTAGGCACAGGCTAGACATAGGCTAGACACAGGCTAGACACAGGCTAGGCACAGGCTAGACAAAAGGCTAGGCACAGGCTAGGCACAGGCTAGGCACAGGCTAGACACAGGCTAGACATAGGCTAGACACAGGCTAGACATGGGCTAGACACAGGCTATACACAGGCTAGGCACAGGCTATACACAGGCTAGGCACAGGCTAGTCACAAGCTAGGCACAAGCTAGGCACAGGCTAGGCACAGGCTAGGCACAGGCTAGGCACTGGCTAGGCACAGGCTAGGCACAGGCTAGGCACAAACTAGGCACAAACTAGGCACAGCCGAGACACCGGCTAGGAACAGGCTAGACACCGGCTAGACACAGGCTAGACACAGGCTAGACACAGGCTAGACACAGGCTAGACACAGGCTAGACACAGGCTAGACAAATGCTAGACACCGGCTAGACACCGTCAAGACACAGACTAGACACAGGCTAGACAGAGGATGTACACTGGCTAGGCACAGGCTAGACTCTGACTATGCACAAGCTAGGCACAAGCTACGCACAGGCTAGGCACAGGCTAGGCACAGGCTAGGCACTGGCTAGGCACAGGCTAGGCACAGGCTAGACACAAACTAGGCACAGCCGAGACACCGGCTAGGCACAGGCTAGACACCGGCTAAACACCGTCAAGACACAGACTAGGCACAGGCTAGACTCTGGCTATGCACAGGCTAGAGAGGGCTAGACACTGGCTAGGCACAGGCTAGGCACAGGCTAGGCACAGGCTAGACACAGGCTAGACATAGGCTAGACACAGGCTAGACACAGGCTAGGCACAGGCTAGGCACAGGCTAGGCACAGGCTAGGCACTGGCTAGGCACAGGCTAGGCACTGGCTAGACACTGGCTAAGCACACGCTATGCACATGCCAGTTTCAGGCAAGGCACAGGCTAGACACAGGCTAGACACTGGTTAGGCACAGGCTATGCACATGCCAGTCACAGGCAAGGCGCAGGCTAGACACAGGCTAGACACTGGCTAGGCACTGACTAGCACAGGCTAGACACAGGCTAGAAACTGGCTAGACACAGGCTAGGCACAGGCTAGACATAGGCTAGACACAGGCTAGACACAGGCTAGGCACAGGCTAGACAAAGGCTAGGCACAGGCTAGGCACAGGCTAGGCACAGGCTAGACACAGGCTAGACATAGGCTAGACACAGGCTAGACATGGGAGACACAGGCTATACACAGGCTAGGCACAGGCTAGTCACAAGCTAGGCACAAGCTAGGCACAGGCTAGGCACAGGCTAGGCACAGGCTAGGCACTGGCTAGGCACAGGCTAGGCACAGGCTAGGCACAAACTAGGCACAAACTAGGCACAGCCGAGACACCGGCTAGGAACAGGCTAGACACCGGCTAGACACCGTCAAGACACAGACTAGACACAGGCTAGACAGAGGCTATACACTGGCTGGGCACAGGCTAGACTCTGGCTATGCACTGGCTAGGCACAGGCTAGACTTTGGCTATGCACAGGCTAGACAAAGGCTAGACACTGGCTAGGCACAGGCTAGGCACTGGCTGGACACTGGCTAGGCACACGTTATGCACATGCCAGTTTCAGGCAAGGCACAGGCTAGACACAGGCTAGACACTGGCTAGGCACAGTCTAGACACTGGCTTGGCATAGACTAGACACTGGCTAAGCACAGGCTAGACACAGGCTAGAAATTGGATAAGCACAGACTAGACACTGGCTAGGTACAGGCTAAGCACTGGCTAGTTACAGGCTAGGTACTGGCTAGCGCAGGCTAGACTCTGGCTAGGTACAGGCTAGGCACTGGCTAGGTACAGGCTAGGTACTGGCTAGGTACAGGCTAGGCACTGGCTAGGTACAGGCTAGGCAGAGGCTAGGCACATGCTAGACACAGGCTAGACACACGCTAGAAACAGGCTAGACAAAGGCTAGACACAGGCTAGACACAGGCTAGACACAGGCTAGACGCAGGCTAGGCACAGGCTAGACATAGGCTAGACACAGGCTAGACACAGGCTAGGCACAGGCTAGACAAAGGCTAGGCACAGGCTAAGCACAGGCTAGGTACAGGCTAGACACAGGCTAGACATAGGCTAGACACAGGCTAGACATGGGCTAGACACAGGCTATACACAGGCTAGGCACAGGCTAGGCACAAGCTAGGCACAAGCTAGGCACAAGCTAGGCACAAGCTAGGCACAGGCTAGCCACAGGCTAGGCACAGGCTAGGCACTGGCGAGGCACAGGCTAGGCACAGGCTAGGCACAAACTAGGCACAGCCGAGACACCGGCTACGAACAGGCTAGACACCGGCTAGACACCGTCAAGACACAGACTAGACACAGGCTAGACAAAGGCTAGACACTGGCTAGGCACAGGCTAGGCACTGGCTGGACACTGGCGAGGCACGCGCTATGCACATGCCAGTTTCAGGCAAGGCACAGGCTAAACACAGGCTAGACACTGGCTAGGCGAAGGCTATGCACATGCCAGTCACAGGCAAGGCCCAGGCTAGACACAGGCTAGACACTGGCTAGGCACAGTCTAGACACTGGCTTGGCACAGACTAGACACTGACTAAGCACAGGCTAGACACAGGCTAGAAACTGGATAGGCACAGACTAGACACTGGCTAGGTACAGGCTAGGCACTGGCTAGGTACAGGCTAGGTACTAGCTAGGCACAGGCTAGACTCTGGCTAGGCACAGGCTAGACTCTGGCTAGGCACAGGCTAGACTCTGGCTAGGCACAGGCTAGACTCTGGCTAGGCACAGGCTAGACTCTGGCTAGGCACAGGCTAGACTCTGGCTAGGTACAGGCTAGGCACTGGCTAGGTACAGGCTAGTCACAGGCTAGACTCTGGCTAGGTACAGGCTAGGCACTGGCTAGGTACAGGCTAGGTTCTGGCTAGACACAGGCTAGGTTCAGGCTAGACACAGGCTAGACACAGGCAAGACACAGGCAAGACACAGGTTAGACACAGGCTAGACACAGGCTAGACACAGGCTAGACACAGGCTAGACACAGGCTAGACACAGGCTAGACAAATGCTAGACACCGGCCAGACACCGTCAAAACACAGACTAGACACAGGCTAGACACAGGCTAGACACAGGCTAGACACAGGCTAGACACAGTCTAGACACAGGCTAGACACACGCTAGACACAGGCTAGACACAGGCTTGACACAGGCTAGACACAGGCAAGACACAGGCTAGACACAGGCTAGACACAGGCTAGACACAGGCTAGACACAGGCTAGACATAGGCTAGACACAGGCTAGACAAATGCTAGGCACAAGCTAGCCGTCAAACACAGACTAGACACAGGCTAGACAGGCATATGCACTGGCTAGGCACAGGCTGGACTTGGCTAGGCACAGGCACAGGCAAGGCACAAACTAGGCACAAGCGAGACACCGGCTAGGCACAGGCTAGCACTTACCACGGCTAGACACCAGGCTAGACACCAGTCAAGACACAGACTAGACACAGGCTAGACAGAGGCTATACACTGGCTAGGCACAGGCTAGACTCTGGCTATGCACAGGCTAGAGCAGAGGCTAGACACTGGCTAGGCACAGGCTGACTTGGCTATAGGCACAGGCTAGGCACAGGCTAGGCACAGGCTAGGCACAGGCTAGGCACAGGCTAGACACAGGCTAGACACAGGCTAGGCACAGGCTAGACACAGGCTAGACACAGGCTAGACACAGGCTAGACACAGGCTAGACACAGGCTGGGCACAGGCTAGGCACAAGCTAGGCACAAGCTAGGCACAGGCTAGGCACAGGCTAGGCACAGGCTAGGCACAGGCTAGGCACAGGCTAGACACAGGCTCGACACAGGCTAGGCACAGGCTAGGCACAGGCTAGGCACAGGCTAGGCACAGGCTAGGCACAGGCTAGGCACAGGCTAGGCACAGGCTAGACACAGGCTAGACATAGTCTAGACACAGGCTAGACACATGCTAGGGACAGGCTAGGCACAAGCTCGGCACAGGCTAGGCACAGGCTAGGCACAGGCTAGGCACAGGCTAGGCACAGGCTAGACAAAGGCTAGACACTGGCTAGGCACAGGATAGGCACTGGCTAGACACTGGCTAAGCACACGCTATGCACATGCCAGTTTCAGGCAAGGCACAGGCTAGACACAGGCTAGACACTGGCTAGGCACAGGCTATGCACATGCCAGTCACAGGCAAGGCGCAGGCTAGACACAGGCTAGACACTGGCTAGGCACAGTCTAGACACTGGCTTGGCACAGACTAGACACTGGCTAGGTACAGGCTAGGCACTGGCTAGGTACAGGCTAGGCACTGGCTAGGTACAGGCTAGGTACTAGCTAGGCACAGGCTAGACTCTGGCTAGGCACAGGCTAGACTCTGGCTAGGTACAGGCTAGGCACTGGCTAGGTACAGGCTAGTCACAGGCTAGACTCTGGCTAGGTACAGGCTAGGCACTGGCTAGGTACAGGCTAGGTTCTGGCTAGACACAGGCTAGACACAGGCTAGACACAGTCTAGACACAGGCTAGACACAGGCAAGACACAGGTTAGACACAGGCTAGACACAGGCTAGACACAGGCTAGACAGAGGCTATACACCGGCTAGGCACAGGCTAGAGTCTGGCTATGCACAGGCTAGAGAAAGGCTAGACACTGGCTAGGCACAGGCTAGGCACAGGCTAGGCACAGGCTAGGCACAGGCTAGACACAGGCTAGACATAGGCTAGACCAATGCTAGACACAGGCTAGGCACAGGCTAGGCACAGGCTAGGCACAAGCTAGGCACAAGCTAGGCACAGGCTAGGCACAGGCTGGGCACAGGCTAGGCACAGGCTAGGCACAGGCTAGACACAGGCTCGACACAGGCTAGGCACAGACTAGGCACAGGCTAGGCACAGGCTAGGCACAGGCTAGGCACAGGCTAGGCACAGGCTAGGCACAGGCTAGACACAGGCTAGACATAGTCTAGACACAGGCTAGACACATGCTAGGGACAGGCTAGGCACAAGCTCGGCACAGGCTAGGCACAGGCTAGGCACAGGCTAGGCACAGGCTAGGCACAGGCTAGACAAAGGCTAGACACTGGCTAGGCACAGGATAGGCACTGGCTAGACACTGGCTAAGCACACGCTATGCACATGCCAGTTTCAGGCAAGGCACAGGCTAGACACAGGCTAGACACTGGCTAGGCACAGGCTATGCACATGCCAGTCACAGGCAAGGCGCAGGCTAGACACAGGCTAGACACTGGGTAGGCACAGTCTAGACACTGGCTTGGCACAGACTAGACACTGACTAAGCACAGGCTAGACACAGCCTAGAAACTGGCTAGACACAGGCTAGGCACAGGCTAGACACAGGCTCGACACAGGCTAGACATAGGCTAGACACAGGCTAGACACAGGCTAGACATAGGCTAGACACAGGATAGTTAAAGGCTAGGCACAGGCTAGACATAGGCTTGACACAGGCTAAACACAGGCTAGGCACAGGCTAGACAAAGGCTAGGCACAGGCTACACAGGCTAGGCACAGGCTAGGCACAAGCTAGGCACAAGCTAGGCACAGGCTAGGCACAGGCTAGACACAGGCTAGACACTGTCTAGGCACAGTCTAGACACTGGCTTGGCACAGACTAGACACTGGCTAAGCACAGGCTAGACACAGGCTAGAAATTGGATAGGCACAGACTAGACACTGGCTAGGTACAGGCTAGGCACTGGCTAGTTACAGGCTAGGTACTGGCTAGGCACAGGCTAGACTCTGGCTAGGTACAGGCTAGGCACTGGTTAGGCACAGGCTAAGTACTGGCTAGGCACAGGCTAGGCACTGGCTAGGTACAGGCTAGGCAGAGGCTAGGCACATGCTAGACACAGGCTAGACACACGCTAGACACAGGCTAGACAAAGGCTAGACACAGGCTAGACACAGGCTAGACACAGGCTAGACACAGGCTAGACACAGGCTAGACACAGGCTAGGCACAGACAAGGCACAAGCTAGGCACAAGCTAGGCACAGGCTAGGCACAGGCTAGGCACAGGCTAGGCACTGGCGAGGCACAGGCTAGGCACAGGCTAGGCACAAACTAGGCACAGCCGAGACACCGGCTAGGAACAGGCTAGACACCGGCTAGACACCGTCAAGACACAGACTAGACACAGGCTAGACAAAGGCTAGACACTGGCTAGGCACAGGCTAGGCACTGGCTGGACACTGGCGAGGCACGCGCTATGCACATGCCAGTTTCAGGCAAGGCACAGGCTAAACACAGGCTAGACACTGGCTAGGCGCAGGCTATGCACATGCCAGTCATAGGCAAGGCACAGGCTAGACACAGGCTAGACACTGGCTAGGCACAGTCTAGACTCTGGCTTGGCACAGACTAGACACTGGCTAGGTACAGGCTAGGCACTGGCTAGGTACAGGCTAGGCACTGGCTAGGTACAAGCTAGGTACTAGCTAGGCACAGGCTAGACTCTGGCTAGGCACAGGCTAGACTCTGGCTAGGTACAGGCTAGGCACTGGCTAGGTACAGGCTAGTCACAGGCTAGACTCTGGCTAGGTACAGGCTAGGCACTGGCTAGGTACAGGCTAGGTACTGGCTAGACACAGGCTAGACACAGGCTAGACACAGTCTAGACACAGGCTAGACACAGGCAAGACACAGGTTAGACACAGGCTAGACACAGGCTAGACACAGGCTAGACACAGGCTAGACATAGGCTAGACACAGGCTAGACACAGGCTAGACACAGGCTAGACAAATGCTAGACACCGGCTAGACACCGTCAAAACACAGACTAGACACAGGCTAGACACAGGCTAGACACAGGCTAGACACAGGCTAGACACAGGCTAGACACTGGCTAAGCACAGGCTAGACACAGGCTAAACACAGGCTAGACACAGGCTAGACACAGGCTAGACACAGGCTAGACACAGGCTAGACACAGGCTAGACACAGGCTAGACACAGGCTAGACACAGGCTAGACACAGGCTAGACACAGGCTAGACACAGGCTAGACAAATGCTAGACACCGGCTAGACACCGTCAAAACACAGACTAGACACAGGCTAGACAGAGGATATACACTGGCTAGGCACAGGCTAGACTCTGGCTATGCACAGGCTAGACACAGGCAAGGCACAAGCTAGGCACAAGCTAGGCACAGGCTAGGCACAGGCTACGCACATGCTAGGCACTGGCTGGGCACAGGCTAGGCACAGGCTAGGCACAAACTAGGCACAGCCGAGACACCGGCTAGGCACAGGCTAGACACCGGCTAGACACCGGCTAGACACCGGCTAGACACCGTCAAGACACAGACTAGACACAGGCTAGACAGAGGCTATACACTGGCTAGGCACAGGCTAGACTCTGGCTATGCACAGGCTAGAGAAAGGCTAGACACTGGCTAGGCACAGGCTAGGCACAGGCTAGGCACAGGCTAGGCACAGGCTAGACACAGGCTAGACATAGGCTAGACACAGGCTAGACACAGGCTAGGCACAGGTTAGGCACAGGCTAGGCACAAGCTAGGCACAAGCTAGGCACAGGCTAGGCACAGGCTAGGCACAGGCTAGGCACAGGCTAGACACAGGCTAGACACAGGCTAGGCACAGACTAGGCACAGGCTAGGCACACGCTAGGCACAGGCTAGGCACAGGTTAGACACAGGCTAGACATAGTCTAGACACAGGCTAGACACATGCTAGGGACAGGCTAGGCACAAGCTAGGCACAAGCTAGGCACAGGCTAGGCACAGGCTAGGCACAGGCTAGGCACAGGCTAGACAAAGGCTAGACACTGGCTAGGCACAGGATAGGCACTGGCTAGACACTGGCTAAGCACACGCTATGCACATGCCAGTTTCAGGCAAGGCACAGGCTAGACACAGGCTAGACACTGGTTAGGCACAGGCTATGCACATGCCAGTCACAGGCAAGGCGCAGGCTAGACACAGGCTAGACACTGGGTAGGCACAGTCTAGACACTGGCTTGGCACAGACTAGACACTGACTAAGCACAGGCTAGACACAGCCTAGAAACTGGCTAGACACAGGCTAGGCCCAGGCTAGACATAGGCTAGAAACAGGCTAGACACAGGCTAGGCACAGGCTAGGAAAAGGCTAGGCACTGGCTAGGCACAGGCTAGACACAGGCTAGACACAGGCTAGACACAGGCTAGACACAGGCTAGACATAGGCTAGACACAGGCTAGACACAGGCTAGACATAGGCTAGACACAGGCTAGTCAAATGCTAGGCACAGGCTAGACATAGGCTTGACACAGGCTAAACACAGGCTAGGCACAGGCTAGACAAAGGCTAGGCACAGGCTAGACACAGGCTAGACATAGGCTAGACACAGGATAGACACAGGCTAGGCACAGGCTAGGCACAGGCTAGGCACAAGCTAGGCACAGGCTAGGCACAGGCTAGGCACAGGCTAGGCACAGGCTAGGCACAGGCTAGGCACAGGCAAGGCACAGGGTAGGCACAGGGTAGGCACAGGCTAGGCACAGGCTAGGCACAGGCTAGGCACAGGCTAGGCACAGGCTAGGCACAGGCTAGGCACAGGCTAGGAACAGGCTAGGCACAGGCTAGGAACAGGCTAGGCACAGGATAGGCACAGGCTAGGCACAGGCTAGGCACAGGCTAGGCACAGGCTAGGCACAGGCTAGGCACAGGCTAGGCACAGGCTAGGCACAGGCTAGGCACAGGCTAGGCACAGGCTAGGCACAAACTAGGTAAAACCGAGACACCGGCTAGGAACAGGCTAGACTCTGGCTTTGCACAGGCTAGGGAGGGGCTAGACACTGGCTAGGCACAGGCTAGGCACAGGCTAGGCAGAGGCTAGACACAGGCTAGACATAGGCTAGACATAGGCTTGACACAGGCTAAACACAGGCTAGGCACAGGCTAGACACAGGCTAGGCACAGGCTAGACACAGGCTAGACATAGGCTAGACACAGGCTAGACACAGGCTAGGCACAGGCTAGACACAGGCTAGGCACAGGCTAGGCACAAGCTAGGCACAGGCTAGGCACAGGCTAGGCACAGGCTAGGCACAGGCTAGGCACAGGCTAGGCACAGGCTAGGCACAGGCAAGGCACAGGGTAGGCACAGGGTAGGCACAGGCTAAGCACAGGCTAGGCACAGGCTAGGCACAGGCTAGTCAAAGGCTAGGCACAGGCTAGACACTGGCTTGGCGCAGGCTATGCACATGCCAGTCATAGGCAAGGCACAGGCTAGACACAGGCTAGACACTGGCTAGGCACAGTCTAGACACTGGCTTGGCACAGACTAGACACTGGCTAGGTACAGGCTAGGCACTGGCTAGGTACAGGCTAGGCACTGGCTAGGTACAGGCTAGGTACTAGCTAGGCACAGGCTAGACTCTGGCTAGGCACAGGCTAGACTCTGGCTAGGTACAGGCTAGGCACTGGCTAGGTACAGGCTAGTCACAGGCTAGACTCTGGCTAGGTACAGGCTAGGTACTGGCTAGGTACAGGCTAGGTACTGGCTAGACACAGGCTAGACACAGGCTAGACACAGTCTAGACACAGGCTAGACACAGGCAAGACACAGGTTAGACACAGGCTAGACACAGGCTAGACACAGGCTAGACACAGGCTAGACACAGGCTAGACACATGCTAGACACAGGCTAGACACAGGCTAGACACAGGCTAGACACAGGCTAGACAAATGCTAGACACCGGCTAGACACCGTCAAAACACAGACTAGACACAGGCTAGACACAGGCTAGACACAGGCTAGACACTTGCTAAGCACAGGCTAGACACAGGCTAAACACAGGCTAGACACAGGCTAGACACAGGCTAGACACAGGCTAGACACAGGCTAGACACAGGCTAGACACAGGCTAGACACAGGCTAGACACAGGCTAGACACAGGCTAGACACAGGCTAGACACAGGCTAGACACAGGCTAGACACAGGCTAAACACAGGCTAGACACAGGCTAGACAAATGCTAGACACCGGCTAGACACCGTCAAAACACAGACTAGACACAGGCTAGACACAGGCTAGACACAGGCTAGACACTTGCTAAGCACAGGCTAGACACAGGCTAAACACAGGCTAGACACAGGCTAGACACAGGCTAGACACAAGCTAGACACAGGCTAGACACAGGCTAGACACAGGCTAGACACAGGCTAGACACAGGCTAGACACAGGCTAGACACAGGCTAGACACAGGCTAGACACAGGCTAGACACAGGCTAGACACAGGCTAGACACAGGCTAGACACAGGCTAGACACAGGCTAGACAAATGCTAGACACCGTCAAGACACAGACTAGACACAGGCTAGACAGAGGCTATACACTGGCTAGGCACAGGCTAGACTCTGGCTATGCACAGGCTAGAGAAAGGCTAGACACTGGCTAGGCACAGGCTAGGCACAGGCTAGGCACAGGCTAGGCACAGGCTAGACACAGGCTAGACACAGGCTAGGCACAGACTAGGCACAGGCTAGGCACAGGCTAGGCACACGCTAGGCACAGGCTAGGCACAGGCTAGGCACAGGTTAGACACAGGCTAGACATAGTCTAGACACAGGCTAGACACATGCTAGGGACAGGCTAGGCACAAGCTAGGCACAAGCTAGGCACAGGCTAGGCACAGGCTAGGCACAGGCTAGGCACAGGCTAGGCACAGGCTAGGCACAGGCTAGGCACAGGCTAGGCACAGGCTAGACAAAGGCTAGACACTGGCTAGGCACAGGATAGGCACTGGCTAGACACTGGCTAAGCACACGCTATGCACATGCCAGTTTCAGGCAAGGCACAGGCTAGACACAGGCTAGACACTGGCTAGGCACAGGCTATGCACATGCCAGTCACAGGCAAGGCGCAGGCTAGACACAGGCTAGACACTGGGTAGGCACAGTCTAGACACTGGCTTGGCACAGACTAGACACTGACTAAGCACAGGCTAGACACAGCCTAGAAACTGGCTAGACTCAGGCTAGGCCCAGGCTAGACATAGGCTAGAAACAGGCTAGACACAGGCTAGGCACAGGCTACGAAAAGGCTAGGCACAGGCTAGGCACAGGCTAGACACAGGCTAGACACAGGCTAGACATAGGCTAGACACAGGCTAGACACAGGCTAGACATAGGCTAGACACAGGCTAGTCAAAGGCTAGGCACAGGCTAGACATAGGCTTGACACAGGCTAGTCAAAGGCTAGGCACAGGCTAGACATAGGCTTGACACAGGCTAAACACAGGCTAGGCACAGGCTAGACAAAGGCTAGGCACAGGCTAGACACAGGCTAGACATAGGCTAGACACAGGCTAGACACAGGCTAGGCACAGGCTAGGCACAGGCTAGGCACAAGCTAGTCACAGGCTAGGCACAGGCTACAGTCACAGGCTAGGCACAGGCTAGGCACAGGCAAGGCTGGCAGGTAGGCACAGGGTAGGTACAGGCTAGGCACAGGCTAGGCACAGGCTAGGCACAGGCTAGGCACAGGCTAGGCACAGGCTAGACACAGGCTAGGAACAGGCTAGGCACAGGCTAGGCACAGGCTAGGCACAGGCTAGGCACAGGCTAGGCACAGGCTAGGCACAGGCTAGGCACAGGCTAGGCACAGGATAGGCACAAACTAGGCAAAACCGAGACACCGGCTAGGAACAGGCTAGACTCTGGCTTTGCACAGGCTAGGGAGGGGCTAGACACTGGCTAGGCACAGGCTAGGCACAGGCTAGGCAGAGGCTAGACACAGGCTAAACATAGGCTAAACATAGGCTTGACACAGGCTAAACACAGGCTAGGCACAGGCTAGACAAAGGCTAGGCACAGGCTAGACACAGGCTAGACATAGGCTAGACACAGGCTAGACACAGGCTAGGCACAGGCTAGGCACAAGCTAGGCACAGGCTAGGCACAGGCTAGGCACAGGCTAGGCACAGGCTAGGCACAGGCAAGGCACAGGGTAGGCACAGGGTAGGCACAGGCTAAGCACAGGCTAGGCACAGGCTAGGCACAGGCTAGGAACAGGCTAGACATAGGCTAGACACAGGCTAGACACAGGCTAGACATAGGCTAGACACAGGCTAGTCAAAGGCTAGGCACAGGCAAGACATAGGCTTGACACAGGCTAGGCACAGGCTAGACAAAGGCTAGGCACAGGCTAGACACAGGCTAGACATAGGCTAGACACAGGCTAGACACAGGCTAGACACAGGCTAGGCACAGGCTAGGCACAAGCTAGGCACAGGCTAGGCACAGGCTAGGCACAGGCTAGGCACAGGCTAGGCACAGGCTAGGCACAGGCAAGGCACAGGGTAGGCACAGGGTAGGCACAGGCTAGGCACAGGCTAGTCACAGGCTAGGCACAGGCTAGGCACAAGCTAGGCACAGGCTAGGAACAGGCTAGGCACAGGCTAGGAACAGGCTAGGCACAGGCTAGGCACAGGCTAGGCACAGGCTAGGAACAGGCTAGGCACAGGCTAGGAACAGGCTAGGCACAGGCTAGGCACAGGCTAGGCACAGGCTAGGCACAGGCAAGGCACAGGCTAGGCACAGGCAAGGCACAGGGTAGGCACAGGCAAGGCACAGGGTAGGCACAGGCTAGGCACAGGCTAGGAACAGGCTAGGCACAGGCTAGGAACAGGCTAGGCACAGGCTAGGAACAGGCTAGGCACAGGCTAGGCACTGGCTAGGCACAGGCTAGGCACAGGCTAGGCACAAACTAGGCACAGCCGAGACACCGGCTAGGCACAGGCTAGACACCGGCTAAACACCGTCAAGACACAGACTAGGCACAGGCTAGACTCTGGCTATGCACAGGCTAGAGAGGGGCTAGACACTGGCTAGGCACAGGCTAGGCACAGGCTAGGCACAGGCTAGACACAGGCTAGACATAGGCTTGACACAGGCTGGACACAGGCTAGGCACAGGCTAGGCACAGGCTAGGCACAGGATAGGCACTGGCTAAGCACACGCTATGCACATGCCAGTTTCAGGCAAGGCACAGGCTAGACACAGGCTAGACACTGGTTAGGCACAGGCTATGCACATGCCAGTCACAGGCAAGGCGCAGGCTAGACACAGGCTAGACACTGGCTAGGCACTGACTAGCACAGGCTAGACACAGGCTAGAAACTGGCTAGACACAGGCTAGGCACAGGCTAGACACAGGCTAGACATAGGCTAGACACAGGCTAGACACAGGCTAGGCACAGGCTAGACAAAGGCTAGGCACAGGCTAGGCACAGGCTAGGCACAGGCTAGACACAGGCTAGACATAGGCTAGACACAGGCTAGACATGGGCTAGACACAGGCTATACACAGGCTAGGCACAGGCTAGGCACAAGCTAGGCACAAGCCAGGGCACAGGCTAGGCACAGGCTAGGCACAGGCTAGGCACTGGCTAGGCACAGGCTAGGCACAGGCTAGGCACAAACTAGGCACAAACTAGGCACAGCCGAGACACCGGCTAGGAACAGGCTAGACACCGGCTAGACACCGTCAAGACACAGACTAGACACAGGCTAGACAGAGGCTATACACTGGCTAGGCACAGGCTAGACTCTGGCTATGCACTGGCTAGGCACAGGCTAGACTTTGGCTATGCACAGGCTAGACAAAGGCTAGACACTGGCTAGGCACAGGCTAGGCACTGGCTGGACACTGGCTAGGCACACGTTATGCACATGCCAGTTTCAGGCAAGGCACAGGCTAGACACAGGCTAGACACTGGCTAGGCACAGTCTAGACACTGGCTTGGCACAGACTAGACACTGGCTAAGCACAGGCTAGAAATTGGATAGGCACAGACTAGACACTGGCTAAGTACAGGCTAGGCACTGGCTAGTTACAGGCTAGGTACTGGCTAGGCACAGGCTAGACTCTGGCTAGGTACAGGCTAGGCACTGGCTAGGTACAGGCTAGGTACTGGCTAGGTACAGGCTAGGCACTGGCTAGGTACAGGCTAGGCAGAGGCTAGGCACATGCTAGACACAGGCTAGACACACGCTAGACACAGGCTAGACAAAGGCTAGACACAGGCTAGACACAGGCTAGACACAGGCTAGACACAGGCTAGACACAGGCTAGGCACAGGCAAGGGACAAGCTAGGCACAAGCTAGGCACAGGCTAGGCACAGGCTAGGCACAGGCTAGGCACTGGCGAGGCACAGGCTAGGCACTGGCGAGGCACAGGCTAGGCACAGGCTAGGCACAAACTAGGCACAGCCGAGACACCGGCTGGGAACAGGCTAGACACCGGCTAGACACCGTCAAGACACAGACTAGACACAGGCTAGACAAAGGCTAGACACTGGCTAGGCACAGGCTAGGCACTGGCTGGACACTGGCGAGGCACGCGCTATGCACATGCCAGTTTCAGGCAAGGCACAGGCTAAACACAGGCTAGACACTGGCTAGGCGCAGGCTATGCACATGCCAGTCACAGGCAAGGCACAGGCTAGACACAGGCTAGACACTGGCTAGGCACAGTCTAGACACTGGCTTGGCACAGACTAGACACTGACTAAGCACAGGCTAGACACAGCCTAGAAACTGGATAGGCACAGACTAGACACTGGCTAGGTACAGGCTAGGCACTGGCTAGGTACAGGCTAGGCACTGGCTAGGCACAGGCTAGGCACAGGCTAGACACAGGCTAGACTCTGGCTAGACACAGGCTAGACACAGGCTAGGCACAGGCTAGGCACAGGCTAGGCACAAGCTAGGCACAAGCTAGGCACAGGCTAGGCACAGGCTAGGCACAGGCTAGGCACAGGCTCGACACAGGCTAGACACTGGCTAGGCACAGGATAGGCACTGGCTACCACTGGCTAAGCACACGCTATGCACATGCCAGTTTCAGGCAAGGCACAGGCTAGACACAGGCTAGACACTGGCTAGGCACAGGCTATGCACATGCTAGTCACAGGCAAGGCGCAGGCTAGACACAGGCTAGACACTGGGTAGGCACAGTCTAGACACTGGCTTGGCACAGACTAGACACTGACTAAGCACAGGCTAGACACAGCCTAGAAACTGGCTAGACACAGGCTAGGCCCAGGCTAGACATAGGCTAGAAACAGGCTAGACACAGGCTAGGCACAGGCTACGAAAAGGCTAGGCACAGGCTAGGCACAGGCTAGACACAGGCTAGACACAGGCTAGACATAGGCTAGACACAGGCTAGTCATAGGCTAGACACAGGCTAGGAACAGGCTAGGCACAGGCTAGGCACAGGCTAGGCACAGGCTAGGCACAGGCTAGGCACAGGCTAGGCACAAACTAGGCACAGGCTAGGCACAGGCTAGACACAGGCTAGACACAGGCTAGGCACAGGCTAGGCACAGGCTAGGCACTGGCTAGGCACAGGCTAGGCACAGGCTAGGCACAAACTAGGCACAGCCGAGACACCGGCTAGGAACAGGCTAGACACCGGCTAGACACCGTCAAGACACAGACTAGACACAGGCTAGACAGAGGCTATACACTGGCTAGGCACAGGATAGACTCTGGCTATGCACAGGCTAGACAAAGGCTAGACACTGGCTAGGCACAGGCTAGGCACTGGCTGGACACTGGCTAGGCACACGCTATGCACATGCCAGTTTCAGGCAAGGCACAGGCTAGACACAGGCTAGACACTGGCTAGGCAGAGGCTATGCACATGCCAGTCACAGGCAAGGCACAGGCTAGACACAGGCTAGACACTGGCTAGGCACAGTCTAGACACAGGCTTGGCACAGACTAGACACTGACTAAGCACAGGCTAGACACAGGCTAGAATCTGGCTAGACACAGGCTAGGCCCAGGCTAGACATAGGCTAGACACAGGCTAGACACAGGCTAGGCACAGGCTAGACAAATTCTAGGCACAGGCTAGGCTTAGGATAGGCACAGGCTAGACATAGGCTAGACACAGGCTAGACACAGGCTAGGCACAGGCTAGGCACAAGCTAAGCACAAGCTAGGCACAGGCTAGTCAAAGGCTAGGCACAGGCTAGACATAGGCTTGACACAGGCTAAACACAGGCTAGGCACAGGCTAGACAAAGGCTAGGCACAGGCTAGACACAGGCTAGACACAGGCTAGGCACAGGCTAGGCACAAGCTAGGCACAGGCTAGGCACAGGCTAGGCACAGGCTAGGCACAGGCTAGGCACAGGCAAGGCACAGGGTAGGCACAGGGTAGGCACAGGCTAGGCACAGGCTAGGCACAGGCTAGGCACAGGCTAGGCACAGGCTAGGCACAGGCTAGGAACAGGCTAGGCACAGGCTAGGAACAGGCTAGGCACAGGCTAGGCACAGGCTAGGCACAGGCTAGGCACAGGCTAGGCACAGGCTAGGCACAAACTAGGCAAAACCGAGACACCGGCTAGGAACAGGCTAGACTCTGGCTTTGCACAGGCTAGTCAAAGGTTAGACACTGGCTAGGCACAGGCTAGGCACTGGCTAGACACAGGATAGGCACTGGCTAGACACAGGCTAGGCACTGGCTAGACACAGGCTAGGCACTGGCTAGACATAGGCTAGACACAGGCTAGACATAGGTTAGACACAGGCTAGACACAGGCTAGGCACAGGCTAGGCACAGGCTAGACTCTGGCTATGCACAGGCTAGACAAAGGCTAGGCACAGGCTAGACACAGGCTAGGCACAGGCTAGACACAGGCTAGACACAAGCTAGGCACAGGCTAGACACAGGCTAGACATAGGCTAGACACAGGCTAGACACAGGCTAGGCACAGGCTAGGCACAGGCTAGACACAGGCTAGACATAGGTTAGACACAGGCTAGACACAGGCTAGGCACAGGCTAGGCACAGGCACAGGCTAAGCACAGGCAAGGCACAGGCTAGACACAGGCTAGACACAGGCTAGACACAGGCTAGACACAGGCTAGACACAGGCTAGACACAGGCTAGACACAGGCTAGACACAGGCTAGACACAGGCTAGACACAGGCTAGACACAGGCTAGACACAGGCTAGACACAGGCTAGACACAGGCTAGACACAGGCTAGACAAATGCTAGACACCGGCTAGACACCGTCAAGACACAGACTAGACACAGGCTAGACAGAGGATATACACTGGCTAGGCACAGGCTAGTCACAGGCTAGACACAGGCTAGACACAGGCTAGACACAGGCTAGACACAGGCTAGACACAGGCTAGACAAATGCTAGACACCGGCTAGACACCGTCAAGAAACAGACTAGACACAGGCTAGACAGAGGATATACACTGGCTAGGCACAGGCTAGACTCTGGCTATGCACAGGCTAGACAAAGGCTAGGCACAGGCTAGACACAGGCTAGACACAAGCTAGACACAGGCTAGACACAGGCTAGACATAGGCTAGACACAGGCTAGGCACAGGCTAGGAACAAGCTAGGCACAAGCTAGGCACAGGCTAGGCACAGGCTAGACACAGGCTAGACACAGGCTAGGCACAGGCTAGGCACAGGCTAGGCACTGGCTAGGCACAGGCTAGACACAGGCTAGAAACTGGCTAGACACAGGCTAGATACAGCCTAGACATAGGCTAGACACAGGCTAGTCACAGGCTAGGCACAGGCTAGACATAGGTTTGACACAGGCTAAACACAGGCTAGGCACAGGCTAGACAAAGGCTAGGCACAGGCTAGGCACAGGCTAGACATAGGCTAGACACCGTCAAGACACAGACTAGACACAGGTTAGACAGAGGCTATACACTGGCTAGGCACAGGCTAGACTCTGGCTTTGCACAGGCTAGACAAAGGCTAGACACTGGCTAGGCACAGGCTAGGCACTGGCTAGACACAGGCTAGGCACTGGCTAGACACTGGCTAAGCACTGACTAGCACAGGCTAGACACAGGCTAGACATAGGCTAGACACAGGCTAGTCACAGGCTAGGCACAGGCTAGACATAGGTTTGACACAGGCTAAACACAGGCTACGCACAGGCTAGACAAAGGCTAGGCACAGGCTAGGCACAGGCTAGACATAGGCTAGACACCGTCAAGACACAGACTAGACACAGGTTAGACAGAGGCTATACACTGGCTAGGCACAGGCTAGACTCTGGCTTTGCACAGGCTAGACAAAGGCTAGACACTGGCTAGGCACAGGCTAGGCACTGGCTAGACACAGGCTAGGCACTGGCTAGACACAGGCTAGGCACTGGCTAGACACTGGCTAAGCACTGACTAGCACAGGCTAGACACAGGCTAGAAACTGGCTAGA
The DNA here is from genome assembly GCA_018904595.1 of Zaprionus indianus. Classification (NCBI taxonomy): domain Eukaryota; kingdom Metazoa; phylum Arthropoda; class Insecta; order Diptera; family Drosophilidae; genus Zaprionus; species Zaprionus indianus. Next base: position 47,039 of record JAEIHA010000655.1, read on the forward strand.
CACAGGCTAGATACAGGCTAGACATAGGCTTGACACAGGCTAGTCACAGGCTAGGCACAGGCTAGACATAGGTTTGACACAGGCTAAACATAGGCTAGCCACAGGCTAGACAAAGGCTAGGCACAGGCTAGGCACAGGCTAGACATAGGCTAGACATAGGCTAGACACAGGCTAGACACAGGCTAGGCACAGGCTAGGCACAAGCTAGGCACAAGCTAGGCACAGGCTAGGCACAGGCTAGGCACAGGCTAGGCACTGGCTAGGCACTGGCTAGGCACAGGCTAGGCACAGGCTAGGCACAAACTAGGCACAGCCGAGACACCGGCTAGGAACAGGCTAGACACCGGCTAGACACCGTCAAGACACAGACTAGACACAGGCTAGACAGAGGCTATACACTGGCTAGGCACAGGCTAGACTCTAGCTATGTACAGGCTAGACAAAGGCTAGACACTGGCTAGGCACAGGCTAGGCACTGGCTGGACACTGGCTAGGCACACGCTATGCACATACCAGTTTCAGGCAAGGCACAGGTTTGACACAGGCTAGACACTGGCTAGGCACAGTCTAGACACTGGCTTGGCACAGACTAGACACTGACTAAGCACAGGCTAGACACAGGCTAGAAACTGGATAGGCACAGACTAGACACTGGCTAGGTACAGGCTAGGCACTGGCTAGGTACAGGCTAGGTACTGGCTAGGTACAGGCTAGGCAGAGGCTAGGCACATGCTAGACACAGGCTAGACACAGGCTAGACACATGCTAGACAAAGGCTAGACATAGGCTAGACACAGGCTAGACACAGGCTAGACACAGGCTAGACACAGGCTAGACACAGGCTAGGCACAGGCTAGACACAGGCTAGGCACAGGCTCGACACAGGCTAGACACTGGCTAGGCACAGGATAGGCACTGGCTAGACACTGGCTAAGCACACGCTATGCACATGCCAGTTTCAGGCAAGGCACAGGCTAGACACAGGCTAGACACTGGCTAGGCACAGGCTATGCACATGCTAGTCACAGGCAAGGCGCAGGCTAGACACAGGCTAGACACTGGGTAGGCACAGTCTAGACACTGGCTTGGCACAGACTAGACACTGACTAAGCACAGGCTAGACACAGCCTAGAAACTGGCTAGACACAGGCTAGGCCCAGGCTAGACATAGGCTAGAAACAGGCTAGACACAGGCTAGGCACAGGCTACGAAAAGGCTAGGCACAGGCTAGGCACAGGCTAGACACAGGCTAGACACAGGCTAGACATAGGCTAGACACAGGCTAGTCATAGGCTAGACACAGGCTAGGAACAGGCGTAGGCACAGGCTAGGCACAGGCTAGGCACAGGCTAGGCACAGGCTAGGCACAGGCTAGGCACAAACTAGGCACAGGCTAGGCACAGGCTAGACACAGGCTAGACACAGGCTAGGCACAGGCTAGGCACAGGCTAGGCACTGGCTAGGCACAGGCTAGGCACAGGCTAGGCACAAACTAGGCACAGCCGAGACACCGGCTAGGAACAGGCTAGTCACCGGCTAGACACCGTCAAGACACAGACTAGACACAGGCTAGACAGAGGCTATACACTGGCTAGGCACAGGATAGACTCTGGCTATGCACAGGCTAGACAAAGGCTAGACACTGGCTAGGCACAGGCTAGGCACTGGCTGGACACTGGCTAGGCACACGCTATGCACATGCCAGTTTCAGGCAAGGCACAGGCTAGACACAGGCTAGACACTGGCTAGGCAGAGGCTATGCACATGCCAGTCACAGGCAAGGCACAGGCTAGACACAGGCTAGACACTGGCTAGGCACAGTCTAGACACAGGCTTGGCACAGACTAGACACTGACTAAGCACAGGCTAGACACAGGCTAGAATCTGGCTAGACACAGGCTAGGCCCAGGCTAGACATAGGCTAGACACAGGCTAGACACAGGCTAGGCACAGGCTAGACAAATTCTAGGCACAGGCTAGGCTTAGGATAGGCACAGGCTAGACATAGGCTAGACACAGGCTAGACACAGGCTAGGCACAGGCTAGGCACAAGCTAAGCACAAGCTAGGCACAGGCTAGTCAAAGGCTAGGCACAGGCTAGACATAGGCTTGACACAGGCTAAACACAGGCTAGGCACAGGCTAGACAAAGGCTAGGCACAGGCTAGACACAGGCTAGACACAGGCTAGGCACAGGCTAGGCACAAGCTAGGCACAGGCTAGGCACAGGCTAGGCACAGGCTAGGCACAGGCTAGGCACAGGCTAGGCACAGGCTAGGCACAGGCTAGGCACAGGCTAGGCACAGGCTAGGCACAGGCTAGGCACAGGCTAGGCACAGGCTAGGCACAGGCTAGGAACAGGCTAGGCACAGGCTAGGAACAGGCTAGGCACAGGCTAGGAACAGGCTAGGCACAGGCTAGGCACAGGCTAGGCACAGGCTAGGCACAGGCTAGGCACAAACTAGGCAAAACCGAGACACCGGCTAGGAACAGGCTAGACTCTGGCTTTGCACAGGCTAGTCAAAGGTTAGACACTGGCTAGGCACAGGCTAGGCACTGGCTAGACACAGGATAGGCACTGGCTAGACACAGGCTAGGCACTGGCTAGACACAGGCTAGGCACTGGATAGACATAGACTAGACACAGGCTAGACAGAGGATATACACTGGCTAGGCACAGGCTAGTCACAGGCTAGACACAGGCTAGACACAGGCTAGACACAGGCTAGACACAGGCTAGACACAGGCTAGACAAATGCTAGACACCGGCTAGACACCGTCAAGAAACAGACTAGACACAGGCTAGACAGAGGATATACACTGGCTAGGCACAGGCTAGACTCTGGCTATGCACAGGCTAGACAAAGGCTAGGCACAGGCTAGACACAGGCTAGACACAAGCTAGACACAGGCTAGACACAGGCTAGACATAGGCTAGACACAGGCTAGGCACAGGCTAGGAACAAGCTAGGCACAAGCTAGGCACAGGCTAGGCACAGGCTAGACACAGGCTAGACACAGGCTAGGCACAGGCTAGGCACAGGCTAGGCACTGGCTAGGCACAGGCTAGACACAGGCTAGAAACTGGCTAGACACAGGCTAGATACAGCCTAGACATAGGCTAGACACAGGCTAGTCACAGGCTAGGCACAGGCTAGACATAGGTTTGACACAGGCTAAACACAGGCTAGGCACAGGCTAGACAAAGGCTAGGCACAGGCTAGGCACAGGCTAGACATAGGCTAGACACCGTCAAGACACAGACTAGACACAGGTTAGACAGAGGCTATACACTGGCTAGGCACAGGCTAGACTCTGGCTTTGCACAGGCTAGACAAAGGCTAGACACTGGCTAGGCACAGGCTAGGCACTGGCTAGACACAGGCTAGGCACTGGCTAGACACTGGCTAAGCACTGACTAGCACAGGCTAGACACAGGCTAGACATAGGCTAGACACAGGCTAGTCACAGGCTAGGCACAGGCTAGACATAGGTTTGACACAGGCTAAACACAGGCTACGCACAGGCTAGACAAAGGCTAGGCACAGGCTAGGCACAGGCTAGACATAGGCTAGACACCGTCAAGACACAGACTAGACACAGGTTAGACAGAGGCTATACACTGGCTAGGCACAGGCTAGACTCTGGCTTTGCACAGGCTAGACAAAGGCTAGACACTGGCTAGGCACAGGCTAGGCACTGGCTAGACACAGGCTAGGCACTGGCTAGACACAGGCTAGGCACTGGCTAGACACTGGCTAAGCACTGACTAGCACAGGCTAGACACAGGCTAGACACAGGCTAGAAACTGGCTAGACACAGGCTAGATACAGGCTAGACATAGGCTTGACACAGGCTAGTCACAGGCTAGGCACAGGCTAGACACAGGTTTGACACAGGCTAAACATAGGCTAGCCACAGGCTAGACAAAGGCTAGGCACAGGCTAGGCACAGGCTAGACATAGGCTAGACATAGGCTAGACACAGGCTAGGCACAGGCTAGGCACAAGCTAGGCACAAGCTAGGCACAGGCTAGGCACAGGCTAGGCACAGGCTAGGCACTGGCTAGGCACTGGCTAGGCACAGGCTAGGCACAGGCTAGGCACAAACTAGGCACAGCCGAGACACCGGCTAGGAACAGGCTAGACACCGGCTAGACACCGTCAAGACACAGACTAGACACAGGCTAGACAGAGGCTATACACTGGCTAGGCACAGGCTAGACTCTAGCTATGTACAGGCTAGACAAAGGCTAGACACTGGCTAGGCACAGGCTAGGCACTGGCTGGACACTGGCTAGGCACACGCTATGCACATACCAGTTTCAGGCAAGGCACAGGTTTGACACAGGCTAGACACTGGCTAGGCACAGTCTAGACACTGGCTTGGCACAGACTAGACACTGACTAAGCACAGGCTAGACACAGGCTAGAAACTGGATAGGCACAGACTAGACACTGGCTAGGTACAGGCTAGGCACTGGCTAGGTACAGGCTAGGTACTGGCTAGGTACAGGCTAGGCAGAGGCTAGGCACATGCTAGACACAGGCTAGACACAGGCTAGACACATGCTAGACAAAGGCTAGACATAGGCTAGACACAGGCTAGACACAGGCTAGACACAGGCTAGACACAGGCTTGACACAGACTAGACACAGGCTAGTCACAGGCTAGACACAGGCTAGACACAGGCTAGACACAGGCTAGACACAGGCTAGACACAGGCTAGACAAATGCTAGACACCGGCTAGACACCGTCAAGAAACAGACTAGACACAGGCTAGACAGAGGATATACACTGGCTAGGCACAGGCTAGACTCTGGCTATGCACAGGCTAGACAAAGGTTAGGCACAGGCTAGACACAGGCTAGGCACAGGCTAGACACAGGCTAGACACAAGCTAGGCACAGGCTAGACACAGGCTAGACATAGGCTAGACACAGGCTAGACACAGGCTAGGCACAGGCTAGGCACAGGCTAGACACAGGCTAGACATAGGCTAGACACAGGCTAGGCACAGGCTAGGCACAGGCTAAGCACAGGCAAGGCACAGGCTAGACACAGGCTAGACACAGGCTAGACACAGGCTAGACACAGGCTAGACACAGGCTAGACACAGGCTAGACACAGGCTAGACACAGGCTAGACACAGGCTAGACACAGGCTAGACACAGGCTAGACACAGGCTAGACACAGGCTAGACACAGGCTAGACACAGGCTAGACACAGGCTAGACAAATGCTAGACACCGGCTAGACACCGTCAAGACACAGACTAGACACAGGCTAGACAGAGGATATACACTGGCTAGGCACAGGCTAGACTCTGGCTATGCACAGGCTAGACAAAGGCTAGGCACAGGCTAGACACAGGCTAGACACAAGCTAGACACAGGCTAGACACAGGCTAGACATAGGCTAGACACAGGCTAGACCCAGGCTTGGCACAGGCTAGGCACAGGCTAGACACAGGCTAGACATAGGCTAGACACAGGCTAGACACAGGCTAGACATAGGCTAGACACAGGCTAGACACAGGCTAGGCACAGGCTAGGCACAGGCTAGGCACAGGCTAGGCACAGGCTAGGCACAGGCTAGGCACAGGCTAGGCACAGGCAAGGCACAAGCTAGGCACAAGCTAGGCACAGACTAGGCACAGGCTAGGCACAAACTAGGCACAGCCGAGACACCGGCTAGGCACAGGCTAGACACCGGCTAGACACCGTCAAGACACAGACTAGACACAGGCTAGACAGAGGCTATACACTGGCTAGGCACAGGCTAGACTCTAGCTATGCACAGGCTAGAGAAAGGCTAGACACTGGCTAGGCACAGGCTAGGCACAGGCTAGGCACAGGCTAGACACAGGCTAGACATAGGCTAGACACAGGCTAGACACAGGCTAGGCACAGGCTAGGCACAGGCTAGGCACAAGCTAGGCACAAGCTAGGCAAAGGCTAGGCACAGGCTAGGCACAGGCTAGACACAGGCTAGACACAGGCTAGGCACAGGCTAGGCACAGGCTAGACAAAGGCTAGACACAGGCTAGACACAGGCTAGACACAGGCTAGACACAGGCTAGACACAGGCTAGACACAGGCTAGACACAGGCTAGATACAGGCTAGGCACAGGCTAGACACAGGCTAGACACAGGCTAGACAAATGCCAGACACCGGCTAGACACCGTCAAGACACAGACTAGACACAGGCTAGACAGAGGCTATACACTGGCTAGGCACAGGCTAGACTCTGGCTATGCACAGGCTAGACAAAGGCTAGACACTGGCTAGGCACTGGCTAGACACTGGCTAAGCACACGCTATGCACATGCCAGTTTCAGGCAAGGCACAGGCTAGACACAGGCTAGACACTGGCTAGGCACAGGCTATGCACATGCCAGTCACAGGCAAGCCACAGGCTAGACACAGGCTAGACACTGGCTAGGCACAGTCTAGACACAGGCTTGGCACAGACTAGACACTGACTAAGCACAGGCTAGACACAGGCTAGAATCTGGCTAGACACAGGCTAGGCCCAGGCTAGACATAGGCTAGACACAGGCTAGACACAGGTTAGGCACAGACTAGACAAATTCTAGGCACAGGCTAGGCTTAGGCTAGACACAGGCTAGACATAGGCAAGACACAGGCTAGACACAGGCTAGGCACAGGCTAGGCACAAGCTAAGCACAAGCTAGGCACAGGCTAGGCACATGCTAGGCACAGGCTAGGCACAGGCTAGGCACTGGCTAGGCACAGGCTAGGCACAAACTAGGCAGAGCCGAGACACCGGCTAGGAACAGGCTAGACACCGGCTAGACACCGTCAAGACACAGACTAGACACAGGCTAGACAGAGGCTATACACTGGCTAGGCACGGGCTAGACTCTGGCTATGCACAGGCTAGACAAAGGCTAGACACTGGCTAGGCACAGGCCAGGCACTGGCTGGACACTGGCTAGGCACACGCTATGCACATGCCAATTTCAGGCAAGGCACAGGCTAGACACAGGCTAGGCACTGGCTAGGCGCAAGCTATGCACATGCCAGTCACAGGCAAGGCACAGGCTAGACACAGGCTAGACACTGGCTAGGCACAGGCTAGACACAGGCTAGACACAGGCTAGACACAGGCTAGACACAGGCTAGACAAATGCTAGACACCGGCTAGACACCGTCAAGACACAGACTAGACACAGGCTAGACAGAGGATATACTCTGGCTAGGCACAGGCTAGACTCTGGCTATGCACAGGCTAGGTACTGGCTAGGTACAGGCTAGGCAGAGGCTAGGCACATGCTAGACTCTGGCTAGGTACAGGCTAGGCACAGGCTAGACACAGGCTAGACACAGGCTAGACACAGGCTAGACACAGGCTAGACACAGGCTAGACACAGGCTAGACACAGGCTAGACACAGGCTAGACACAGGCTAGACAAATGCTAGACACCGGCTAGACACCGTCAAGACACAGACTAGACACAGGCTAGACAGAGGATATACACTGGCTAGGCACAGGCTAGACTCTGGCTATGCACAGGCTAGACAAAGGCTAGGCACAGGCTAGACACAGGCTAGACACAAGCTAGACACAGGCTAGACACAGGCTAGACATAGGCTAGACACAGGCTAGACACAGGCTAGGCACAGGCTAGGCACAGGCTAGACACAGGCTAGACATAGGCTAGACACAGGCTAGACACAGGCTAGACAGAGGATATGCACTGGCTAGGCACAGGCTAGACTCTGGCTATGCACAGGCTAGGTACTGGCTAGGTACAGGCTAGGCAGAGGCTAGGAACATGCTAGACTCTGGCTAGGTACAGGCTAGGCACAGGCTAGACAAAGGCTAGACACAGGCTAGACACAGGCTAGACACAGGCTAGACACAGGCTAGACACAGGCTAAACACAGGCTAGACAAATGCTAGACACCGGCTAGACACCGTCAAGACACAGACTAGACACAGGCTAGACAGAGGATATACACTGGCTAGGCACAGGCTAGACTCTGGCTATGCACAGGCTAGACAAAGGCTAGGCACAGGCTAGACACAGGCTAGACACAAGCTAGACACAGGCTAGACACAGGCTAGACATAGGCTAGACACAGGCTAGACACAGGCTAGGCACAGGCTAGACACAGGCTAGACACAGGCTAGACATAGGCTAGACACAGGCTAGACACAGGCTAGACATAGGCTAGACACAGGCTAGACACAGGCTAGGCACAGGCTAGGCACAGGCTAGGCACAGGCTAGGCACAGGCTAGGCACAGGCTAGGCACAGGCTAGGCACAGGCTAGGCACAGGCTAGGCACAGGCAAGGCACAAGCTAGGCACAAGCTAGGCACACGCTCGGCACAAACTAGGCACAGCCGAGACACCGGCTAGGCACAGGCTAGACACCGGCTAGACATCGTCAAGACACAGACTAGACACAGGCTAGACAGAGGCTATACACTGGCTAGGCACAGGCTAGACTCTGGCTATGCACAGGCTAGAGAAAGGCTAGACACTGGCTAGGCACAGGCTAGGCACAGGCTAGGCACAGGCTAGACACAGGCTAGACACAGGCTAGACATAGGCTAGACACAGGCTAGACACAGGCTAGGCACAGGCTAGGCACAGGCTAGGCACAAGCTAGGCACAAGCTAGGCACAGGCTAGGCACAGGCTAGGCACAGGCTAGACACAGGCTAGACACAGGCTAGGCACAGGCTAGGCACAGGCTAGGCACTGGCTAGGCACAGGCTAGGCACAAACTAGGCACAGCCGAGACACCGGCTAGGAACAGGTTAGACACCGGCTAGACACAGTCAAGACACAGACTAGACACAGGCTAGACAGAGGCTATACACTGGCTAGGCACAGGATAGACTCTGGCTATGCACAGGCTAGACAAAGGCTAGACACTGGCTAGGCACAGGCTAGGCACTGGCTGGACACTGGCTAGGCACACGCTATGCACATACCAGTTTCAGGCAAGGCACAGGCTAGATACAGGCTAGACACTGGCTAGGCACAGTCTAGACACTGGCTTGGCACAGACTAGACACTGACTAAGCACAGGCTAGACACAGGCTAGAAACTGGATAGGCACAGACTAGACACTGGCTAGGTACAGGCTAGGCACTGGCTAGGTACAGGCTAGGTACTGGCTAGGCACAGGCTAGACTCTGGCTAGGTACAGGCTAGGCACTGGCTAGGTACAGGCTAGGTACTGGCTAGGTACAGGCTAGGCACTGGCTAGGCACAGGCTAGGCACAGGCTAGGCACAGGCTAGGCACAGGCTAGGCACAGGCTAGGCACAGGCTAGGCACAGGCTAGGCACAGGCTAGGCACAGGCTAGGCACAGGCTAGGCACAGGCTAGGCACAGGCCAGGCACAGGCTAGGCACAGGCTAGGCACAGGCTAGGCACTGGCTAGGTACAGGCTAGGTACTGGCTAGGTACAGGCTATGCAGAGGCTAGGCACAGGCTAGGCACAGGCTAGGCACAGGCTAGGCACAGGCTAGGCACAGGCTAGGCACAGGCTAGGCACAGGCTAGGCACAGGCTAGGCACAGGCTAGGCACAGGCTAGGCACGGGCTAGGCACAGGCTAGGCACAGGCTAGGCACAGGCCTAGGCACAGGCTAGGCACAGGCTAGGCACAGGCTAGGCACCGGCTAGGCACAGGCTAGGCACAGGCTAGGCACAGGCTAGGCACAGGCTAGGCATAGGCTAGGCACAGGCTAGGCACAGGCTAGGCACAGTCTAGACACTGGCTTGGCACAGACTAGACACTGACTAAGCACAGGCTAGACACAGGCTAGAAACTGGATGGGCACAGACTAGACACTGGCTAGGTACAGGCTAGGCACTGGCTAGGTACAGGCTAGGCACTGGCTAGGTACAGGCTAGGTACTGGCTAGGCACAGGCTAGACTCTGGGTAGGTACAGGCTAGGCACTGGCTAGGTACTGGCTAGGTACTGGCTAGGTACAGGCTAGGTACTGGCTAGGTACAGGCTAGGCACTGGCTAGGTACAGGCTAGGCAGAGGCTAGACACAGGCTAGACACAGGCTAGACAAAGGCTAGACACAAACTAGACACAGGCTAGACACAGGCTAGACACAGGCTAGACACAGGCTAGACACAGGCTAGACACAGGCTAGACACAGGCTAGACACAGGCTAGACAAATGCTAGACACCGGCTAGACACCGTCAAGACACAGACTAGACACAGGCTAGACAGATGATATACACTGGCTAGGCACAGGCTAGACTCTGGCTATGCACAGGCCAGACAAAGGCTAGGCACAGGCTAGACACAGGCTAGACACAGGCTAGGCACAGGCTAGGCACAGGCTAGGCACAGGCTAGGCACAGGCTAGGCACAGGCTAGGCACAGGCTAGGCACAGGCCTAGGCACAGGCTAGGCTCAGGCTAGGCACAGGCTAGGCACAGGCTAGGCACAGGCTAGGCACAGGCTAGGCACAGGCTAGGCACAGGCTAGGCACAGGCTAGGCACAGGCTAGGCACAGGCTAGGCACAGGCTAGGCACAGGCTAGGCACAGGCTTGGGCACAGGCTAGGCACAGGCTAGGCACAGGCTAGGCACAGGCTAGGCACAGGCTAGGCACAGGCTAGGCACAGGATAGGCACAGGCTAGGCACAGGCTAGGCACAGGCTAGGCACAGGCTAGACACAAGCTAGGCACAGGCTAGACACAGGCTAGACATAGGCTAGACACAGGCTAGACACAGGCTAGGCACAGGCTAGGCACAGGCTAGACACAGGCTAGACATAGGTTAGACACAGGCTAGACACAGGCTAGGCACAGGCTAGGCACAGGCTAAGCACAGGCAAGGCACAGGCTAGACACAGGCTAGACACAGGCTAGACACAGGCTAGACACAGGCTAGGCACAGGCTAGGCACAGGCTAGGCACAGGCTAGGCACAGGCTAGGCACAGGCTAGGCACAGGCTAGGCACAGGCTAGGCACAGGCTAGGCACAGGCTAGGCACCGGCTAGGCACAGGCTAGGCACAGGCTAGGCACAGGCTAGGCACAGGCTAGGCACAGGCTAGGCATAGGCTAGGCACAGGCTAGGCACAGTCTAGACACTGGCTTGGCACAGACTAGACACTGACTAAGCACAGGCTAGACACAGGCTAGAAACTGGATGGGCACAGACTAGACACTGGCTAGGTACAGGCTAGGCACTGGCTAGGTACAGGCTAGGCACTGGCTAGGTACAGGCTAGGTACTGGCTAGGCACAGGCTAGACTCTGGCTAGGTACAGGCTAGGCACTGGCTAGGTACTGGCTAGGTACTGGCTAGGTACAGGCTAGGTACTGGCTAGGTACAGGCTAGGCAGAGGCTAGACACAGGCTAGACACAGGCTAGACAAAGGCTAGACACAGGCTAGACACAGGCTAGACACAGGCTAGACACAGGCTAGACACAGGCTAGACACAGGCTAGACACAGGCTAGACACAGGCTAGACACAGGCTAGACAAATGCTAGACACCGGCTAGACACAGGCTAGACACAGACTAGACACAGGCTAGACAGAGGATATACACTGGCTAGGCACAGGCTAGACTCTGGCTATGCACAGGCTAGGCACAGGCTAGGCACAGGCTAGGCTCAGGCTAGGCACAGGCTAGGCACAGGCTAGGCACAGGCTAGGCACAGGCTAGGCACAGGCTAGGCACAGGCTAGGCACAGGCTAGGCACAGGCTAGGCACAGGCTAGGCACAGGCTAGGCACAGGCTAGGCACAGGCTAGGCACAGGCTAGGCACAGGCTAGGCACAGGCTAGGCACAGGATAGGCACAGGCTAGAGGCACAGGCTAGGGCACAGGCTAGGCACAGGCTAGGCACAGGCTAGGCACAGGCTAGGCACAGGCTAGGCACAGGCTAGGCACAGGCTAGGCACAGGCTAGGCACAGGCTAGGCACAGGCCAGGGCACAGGCTAGGCACAGGCTAGGCACAGGCTAGGCACAGGCTAGGCACAGGCTAGGCACAGGCTAGGCACAGGCTAGGCACAGGCTAGGCACAGGCTAGGCACAGGCTAGGCACAGGCTAGGCACAGGCTAGGCACAGGCTAGGCACAGGCTAGGCACAGGCTAGGCACAGCCGAGACACCGGCTAGACACCGTCAAGACACAGACTAGACATAGGCTAGACAGAGGCTATACACTGCCTAGGCACAGGCTAGACTCTGGCTAGGCACAGGCTAGACTCTGGCTATGCACAGGCTAGACAAAGGCTAGCACACGCTATGCACATGCCAGTTTCAGGCAAGGCACAGGCTAGACACAGGCTAGACACTGGCTAGGCACAGGCCATGCACATGCCAGTCACAGGCTAGACACAGGCTAGACACAGGCTAGACAAATGCTAGACACCGGCTAGACACCGTCAATACACAGACTAGACACAGGCTAGACAGAGGATATACACTGGCTAGGCACAGGCTAGACTCTGGCTATGCACAGGCTAGACAAAGGCTAGGCACAGGCTAGACACAGGCTAGACACAGGCTAGACACTGACTAAGCACAGGCTAGACACAGGCTAGAGACTGGATAGGCACAGACTAGACACTGGCTAGGTACAGGCTAGGCACTGGCTAGGTACAGGCTAGGTACTGGCTAGGCACAGGCTAGACTCTGGCTAGGTACAGGCTAGGCACTGGCTAGGTACAGGCTAGGTACTGGCTAGGTACAGGCTAGGCACTGGCTAGGTACAGGCTAGGCAGAGGCTAGGCACAGGCTAGGCACAGGCTAGGCACAGGCTAGGCACAGGCTAGGCACAGGCTAGGCACAGGCTAGGCACAGGCTAGGCACAGGCTAGGCACAGGCTAGGCACAGGCTAGGCACAGGCTAGGCACAGGCTAGGCACAGGCTAGGCACAGGCTAGGCACAGGCTAGGCACAGGCTAGGCACAGGCTAGGCACAGGCTAGGCACAGGCTAGGCACAGGCTAGGCACAGGCTAGACACAGGCTAGAAACTGGCTAGGCACAGTCTAGACATTGGCTTGGCACAGACTAGACACTACTAAGCACAGGCTAGACACAGGCTAGAAACTGGATAGGCACAGACTAGACACTGGCTAGGTACAGGCTAGGCACTGGCTAGGTACAGGCTAGGTGTTGGCTAGGCACAGGCTAGACTCTGGCTAGGTACAGGCCAGGCACTGGCTAGGTACAGGCTAGGTACTGGCTAGGCACAGGCTAGGCACAGGCTAGGCACAGGCTAGGCACAGGCTAGGCACAGGCTAGGCACAGGCTAGGCACAGGCTAGGCACAGGCTAGGCACAGGCTAGGCACAGGCTAGGCACAGGCTAGGCACAGGCTAAGCACAGGCTAGGCACAGGCTAGGCACAGGCTAGGCACAGGCTAGGCACAGGCTAGGCACAGGCTAGGCACAGGCTAGGCACAGGCTAGACACAGGCTAGACACAGGCTAGACACAGGCTAGACACAGGCTAGACAAATGCTAGACACCGGCTAGACACCGGCTAGACACCGTCAAGACACAGACTAGACACAGGCTAGACAGAGGATATACACTGGCTAGGCACAGGCTAGGCACAGGTTAGGCACAGGCTAGGCACAGGCTAGGCACAGGCTAGGCACAGGCTAGGCACAGGCTAGGCACAGGCTAGGCACAGGCTAGGCACAGGCTAGGCACAGGCTAGGCACAGGCTAGGCTGGGCTAGGCACAGGCTAGGCAGCTAGGCACAGGCTAGGCACAGGCTAGGCACAGGCTAGGCACAGGCTAGGCACAGGCTAGGCACAGGCTAGGCACAGGCTAGGCACAGGCTAGGCACAAACTAGGCACAGCCGAGACACCGGCTAGGAACAGGCTAGACACAGGCTAGGCACAGTCTAGACACTGGCTTGGCACAGACTAGACACTGACTAAGCACAGGCTAGACACAGGCTAGAAACTGGATGGGCACAGACTAGACACTGGCTAGGTACAGGCTAGGCACTGGCTAGGTACAGGCTAGGCACTGGCTAGGTACAGGCTAGGTACTGGCTAGGCACAGGCTAGACTCTGGCTAGGTACAGGCTAGGCACTGGCTAGGTACTGGCTAGGTACAGGCTAGGCACTGGCTAGGTACAGGCTAGGTACTGGCTAGGTACAGGCTAGGCACTGGCTAGGTACAGGCTAGGCACAGGCTAGGCACAGGCTAGGCACAGGCTAGGCACAGGTTAGGCACAGGCTAGGCACAGGCTAGACACAGGCTAGACACAGGCTAGACACAGGCTAGACACAGGCTAGACACAGGCTAGACACAGGCTAGACACAGGCTAGACACAGGCTAGACAAATGCTAGACACCGGCTAGACACCGTCAAGACACAGACTAGACACAGGCTAGACAGAGGATATACACTGGCTAGGCACAGGCTATGCACAGGCTAGGCACAGGCTAGGCACAGGCTAGGCACAGGCTAGGTACAGGCTAGGCACAGGCTAGGCACAGGCTAGGCACAGGCTAGGCACAGGCTAGGCACAAACTAGGCACAGCCGAGACACCGGCTAGGAACAGGCTAGACACAGGCTAGGCACAGTCTAGACACTGGCTTGGCACAGACTAGACACTGACTAAGCACAGGCTAGACACAGGCTAGAAACTGGATGGGCACAGACTAGACACTGGCTAGGTACAGGCTAGGCACTGGCTAGGTACAGGCTAGGTACTGGCTAGGCACAGGCTAGACTCTGGCTAGGTACAGGCTAGGCACTGGCTAGGTACAGGCTAGGTACTGGCTAGGTACAGGCTAGGCACTGGCTAGGTACAGGCTAGGCAGAGGCTAGGCACATGCTAGACACAGGCTAGACACAGGCTAGACAAAGGCTAGACATAGGCTAGACACAGGCTAGACACAGGCTAGACACAGGCTAGACACAGGCTAGACACAGGCTAGACACAGGCTAGACACAGGCTAGACACAGGCTAGACACAGGCTAGACACAGGCTAGACACAGGCTAGACACAGGCTAGACACAGGCTAGACACAGGCTAGACAAATGCTAGACACCGGCTAGACACCGTCAAGACACAGACTAGACACAGGCTAGACAGAGGATATACACTGGCTAGGCACAGGCTAGACTCTGGCTATGCACAGGCTAGACAAAGGCTAGGCACAGGCTAGACACAGGCTAGACACAGGCTAGACACAGGCTAGGCACAGGCTAGACACAGGCTAGACACAGGCTAGACACAGGCTAGGCACAGGCTAGACACAGGCTAGACACAGGCTAGGCACAGGCTAGGCACAGGCTAGGCACAGGCTAGGCACAGGCTAGGCACAGGCTAGGCACAGGCTAGGCACAGGCTAGACACAGGCTAGAAACTGGCTAGGCACAGTCTAGACATTGGCTTGGCACAGACTAGACACTACTAAGCACAGGCTAGACACAGGCTAGAAACTGGATAGGCACAGACTAGACACTGGCTAGGTACAGGCTAGGCACTGGCTAGGTACAGGCTAGGTGTTGGCTAGGCACAGGCTAGACTCTGGCTAGGTACAGGCTAGGCACTGGCTAGGTACAGGCTAGGCACAGGCTAGGCACAGGCTAGGCACAGGCTAGGCACAGGCTAGGCACAGGCTAGGCACAGGCTAGGCACAGGCTAGGCACAGGCTAGGGGCACAGGCTAGGCACAGGCTAGGCACAGGCTAGGCACAGGCTAGGCACAGGCTAGGCACTAGGCTAGGCACAGGCTAGGCACAGGCTAGGCACAGGCTAGGCACAGGCTAGGCACAGGCTAGGCACAGGCTAGGCACAGGCATAGGCACAGGCTAGGCACAGGCTAGGCACAGGCTAGGCACAGGCTAGGCACAGGCTAGGCACTGGGCTAGGCACAGGCTAGGCACAGGCTAGGCACAGGCTAGGCAGGGCACAGGCTAGGCACAGGCTAGGCACAGGCTAGGCACAGGCTAGGCACAGGCTAGGCACAGGCTAGGCACAGGCTAGGCACAGGCTAGGCACAGGCTAGGCACAGGCTAGGCACAGGCTAGGCACAGGCTAGGCACAGGCTAGGCACAGGTTAGGCACAGGCTAGACACAGGCTAGACACAGGCTAGACACAGGCTAGACAAATGCTAGACACCGGCTAGACACCGGCTAGACACCGTCAAGACACAGACTAGACACAGGCTAGACAGAGGATATACACTGGCTAGGCACAGGCTAGGCACAGGTTAGGCACAGGCTAGGCACAGGCTAGGCACAGGCTAGGCACAGGCTAGGCACAGGCTAGGCACAGGCTAGGCACAGGCTAGGCACAGGCTAGGCACAGGCTAGGCACAGGCTAGGCACAGGCTAGGCACAGGCTAGGCACTGGGCTAGCAGGCACAGGCTAGGCTAGGCACAGGCTAGGCACAGGCTAGGCACAGGCTAGGCACAGGCTAGGCACAGGCTAGGCACAGGCTAGGCACAGGCTAGGCACAGGCTAGGCACAGGCTAGGCACAGGCTAGGCACAAACTAGGCACAGCCGAGACACCGGCTAGGAACAGGCTAGACACAGGCTAGGCACAGTCTAGACACTGGCTTGGCACAGACTAGACACTGACTAAGCACAGGCTAGACACAGGCTAGAAACTGGATGGGCACAGACTAGACACTGGCTAGGTACAGGCTAGGCACTGGCTAGGTACAGGCTAGGTACTGGCTAGGCACAGGCTAGACTCTGGCTAGGTACAGGCTAGGCACTGGCTAGGTACAGGCTAGGTAGAGGCTAGGCACATGCTAGACACAGGCTAGACACAGGCTAAACAAAGGCTAGACACAGGCTAGACACAGGCTAGACACAGGCTAGACACAGGCTAGACACAGGCTAGACACAGGCTAGACACAGGCTAGACACAGGCTAGACACAGGCTAGACACAGGCTAGACACAGGCTAGACACAGGCTAGACACAGGCTAGACACAGGCTAGACACAGGCTAGACAAATGCTAGACACCGGCTAGACACCGTCAAGACACAGACTAGACACAGGCTAGACAGAGGATATACACTGGCAAGGCACAGGCTAGACTCTGGCTATGCACAGGCTAGACAAAAACTAGGCACAGGCTAGACAAAGGCTAGGCACAGGCTAGACACAGGCTAGACACAGGCTAGACACAGGCTAGACACAGGCTAGGCACAGGCTAGGCACAGGCTAGGCACAGGCTAGGCACAGGCTAGGCACAGGCTAGGCAGGCAGGCTAGGCACAGGCTAGGCACAGGCTAGGCACAGGCTAGGCACAGGTGGGCACAGGCTAGGCACAGGCTAGGCACAGGCTAGGCACAGGCTAGGCACAGGCTAGGCACAGGCTAGGCACAGGGCTAGGCACAGGCTAGGCTGGAGCTAGGCCAGGCACAGGCTAGGCACAGGCTAGGCACAGGCTAGGCTGGGCACAGGCTAGGCACAGGCTAGGCACAGGCTAGGCACAGGCTAGGCACAGGCTAGGCACAGGCTAGGCACAGGCTAGGCACAGGCTAGGCACAGGCTAGGCACAGGCTAGGCACAGGCTAGGCACAGGCCAGAGGCTAGGCACAGGCTAGGCACAGGCTAGGCACAGGCTAGGCACAGGCTAGGCACAGGCTAGGCACAGGCTAGGCACAGGCTAGGCACAGGCTAGGCACAGGCTAGGCTAGGGCAGGCACAGGCACAGGCTAGGCACAGGCTAGGCACAGGCTAGGCACAGGCTAGGCACAGGCTAGGCACAGGCTAGGCACAGGCTAGGCACAGGCTAGGCACAGGCTAGGCACAGGCTAGGCACAGGCTAGGCACAGGCTAGGCACAGGCTAGGCACAGGCTAGGCACAGGCTAGGCACAGGCTAGGCACAGGCTAGGCACAGGCTAGGCACAGGCTAGGCACAGGCTAGGCACAGGCTAGGAACAGCCGAGACACCGGCTAGGAACAGGCTAGACACCGGCTAGACACCGTCAAGACACAGACTAGACACAGGCTAGACAGAGGCTATACACTGCCTAGGCACAGGCTAGACTCTGGCTAGGCACAGGCTAGACTCTGGCTATGCACAGGCTAGACAAAGGCTAGACACTGGCTAGGCACAGGCTAGGCACTGGCTAGACACTGGCTAAGCACACGCTATGCACATGCCAGTTTCAGGCAAGGCACAGGCTTGACACAGGCTAGACACTGGCTAGGCACAGGCTATGCACATGCCAGTCACAGGCTAGACACAGGCTAGACACAGGCTAGACAAATGCTAGACACCGGCTAGACACCGTCAATACACAGACTAGACACAGGCTAGACAGAGGATATACACTGGCTAGGCACAGGCTAGACTCTGGCTATGGACAGGCTAGACAAAGGCTAGGCACAGGCTAGACACAGGCTAGACACAGGCTAGACACAGGCTAGACACTGACTAAGCACAGGCTAGACACAGGCTAGAAACTGGATAGGCACAGACTAGACACTGGCTAGGTACAGGCTAGGCACTGGCTAGGTACAGGCTAGGTACTGGCTAGGCACAGGCTAGACTCTGGCTAGGTACAGGCTAGGCACTGGCTAGGTACAGGCTAGGTACTGGCTAGACACAGGCTAGACACAGGCTAGACACAGGCTAGACACAGGCTAGACACAGGCTAGACACAGGCTAGGCACAGGCTAGACACAGGCTAGGCACAGGCTAGGTACAGGCTAGGTACTGGCTAGGTACAGGCTAGGCACTGGCTAGGTGCAGGCTAGGCAGAGGCTAGGCACATGCTAGACACAGGCTAGACACAGGCTAAACAAAGGCTAGACACAGGCTAGACACAGGCTAGACACAGGCTAGACACAGGGTAGACACAGGCTAGACACAGGCTAGACACAGGCTAGACACAGGCTAGACACAGGCTAGACACAGGCTAGACACAGGCTAGACACAGGCTAGACACAGGCTAGACACAGGCTAGACACAGGCTAGACACAGGCTAGACACAGGCTAGACACAGGCTAGACACAGGCTAGACACAGGCTAGACACCGGCTAGACACCGTCAAGACACAGACTAGACACAGGCTAGACAGAGGATATACACTGGCTAGGCACAGGCTAGACTCTGGCTATGCACAGGCTAGACAAAGGCTAGGCACAGGCTAGACAAAGGCTAGGCACAGGCTAGACACAGGCTAGACACAGGCTAGACACAGGCTAGACACAGGCTAGACACAGGCTAGACACAGGCTAGGCACAGGCTAGGCACAGGCTAGGCACAGGCTAGGCACAGGCTAGGCACAGGCTAGGCACAGGCTAGGCACAGGCTAGGCACAGGCTAGGCACAGGCTAGGCACAGGCCTAGGCACAGGCTAGGCACAGGCTAGGCTCAGGCTAGGCACAGGCTAGGCACAGGCTAGGCACAGGCTAGGCACAGGCTAGGCACAGGCTAGGCACAGGCCAGGCACAGGCTAGGCACAGGCTAGGCACAGGCTAGGCACAGGCTAGGCACAGGCTAGGCACAGGCTAGGCACAGGCTAGGCACAGGCTAGGCACAGGCTAGGCACAGGCTAGGCACAGGCTAGGCACAGGCTAGGCACAGGCTAGGCACAGGCTAGGCACAGGCTAGGCACAGGCTAGGCACAGGCTAGGCACAGGCTAGGCACAGGCTAGGCACAGGCTAGGCACAGGCTAGGCACAGGCTAGGCACAGGCTAGGCACAGGCTAGGCACAGGCTAGGCACAGGCTAGGCACAGGCTAGGCACAGGCTAGGCACAGGCTAGGCACAGGCTAGGAACAGCCGAGACACCGGCTAGGAACAGGCTAGACACCGGCTAGACACCGTCAAGACACAGACTAGACACAGGCTAGACAGAGGCTATACACTGCCTAGGCACAGGCTAGACTCTGGCTAGGCACAGGCTAGACTCTGGCCTATGCACAGGCTAGACAAAGGCTAGACACTGGCTAGGCACAGGCTAGGCACTGGCTAGACACTGGCTAAGCACACGCTATGCACATGCCAGTTTCAGGCAAGGCACAGGCTAGACACAGGCTAGACACTGGCTAGGCACAGGCTATGCACATGCCAGTCACAGGCTAGACACAGGCTAGACACAGGCTAGACAAATGCTAGACACCGGCTAGACACCGTCAATACACAGACTAGACACAGGCTAGACAGAGGATATACACTGGCTAGGCACAGGCTAGACTCTGGCTATGGACAGGCTAGACAAAGGCTAGGCACAGGCTAGACACAGGCTAGACACAGGCTAGACACTGACTAAGCACAGGCTAGACACAGGCTAGAAACTGGATAGGCACAGACTAGACACTGGCTAGGTACAGGCTAGGCACTGGCTAGGTACAGGCTAGGTACTGGCTAGGCACAGGCTAGACTCTGGCTAGGTACAGGCTAGGCACTGGCTAGACTCAGGCTAGACACAGGCTAGACACAGGCTAGACACAGGCTAGACACAGGCTAGACACAGGCTAGGCACAGGCTAGGCACAGGCTAGGCACAGGCTAGGCACAGGCTAGGCACAGGCTAGGCACAGGCTAGGCACAGGCTAGGCACAGGCTAGGCACAGGCTAGGCACAGGCTAGGCACAGGCTAGGCACAGGCTAGGCACAGGCTAGGCACAGGCTAGGCACAGGCTAGGCACAGGCTAGGCACAGGCTAGGCACAGGCACAGGGCACAGGCTAGGCACAGGCTAGGCACAGGCTAGGCACAGGCTAGGCACAGGCTAGGCACAGGCTAGGCACAGGCTAGGCACAGGCTAGGCACAGGCTAGGAACAGCCGAGACACCGGCTAGGAACAGGCTAGACACCGGCTAGACACCGTCAAGACACAGACTAGACACAGGCTAGACAGAGGCTATACACTGCCTAGGCACAGGCTAGACTCTGGCTAGGCACAGGCTAGACTCTGGCTATGCACAGGCTAGACAAAGGCTAGACACTGGCTAGGCACAGGCTAGGCACTGGCTAGACACTGGCTAAGCACACGCTATGCACATGCCAGTTTCAGGCAAGGCACAGGCTAGACACAGGCTAGACACTGGCTAGGCACAGGCTATGCACATGCCAGTCACAGGCTAGACACAGGCTAGACAAATGCTAGACACCGGCTAGACACCGTCAATACACAGACTAGACACAGGCTAGACAGAGGATATACACTGGCTAGGCACAGGCTAGACTCTGGCTATGGACAGGCTAGACAAAGGCTAGGCACAGGCTAGACACAGGCTAGACACAGGCTAGACACAGGCTAGACACTGACTAAGCACAGGCTAGACACAGGCTAGAAACTGGATAGGCACAGACTAGACACTGGCTAGGTACAGGCTAGGCACTGGCTAGGTACAGGCTAGGTACTGGCTAGGCACAGGCTAGACTCTGGCTAGGTACAGGCTAGGCACTGGCTAGGTACAGGCTAGGTACTGGCTAGACACAGGCTAGACACAGGCTAGACACAGGCTAGACACAGGCTAGACACAGGCTAGACACAGGCTAGACACAGGCTAGACACAGGCTAGGCACAGGCTAGACACAGGCTAGGCACAGGCTAGGTACAGGCTAGGTACTGGCTAGGTACAGGCTAGGCACTGGCTAGGTACAGGCTAGGCAGAGGCTAGGCACATGCTAGACACAGGCTAGACACTGGCTAGACACTGGCTAAGCACACGCTATGCACATGCCAGTTTCAGGCAAGGCACAGGCTAGACACAGGCTAGACACTGGCTAGGCACAGGCTATGCACATGCCATGCACATGCCAGTCACAGGCTAGACACAGGCTAGACACAGGCTAGACAAATGCTAGACACCGGCTAGACACCGTCAATACACAGACTAGACACAGGCTAGACAGAGGATATACACTGGCTAGGCACAGGCTAGACTCTGGCTATGGACAGGCTAGACAAAGGCTAGGCACAGGCTAGACACAGGCTAGACACAAGCTAGACACAGGCTAGACACTGACTAAGCACAGGCTAGACACAGGCTAGAAACTGGATAGGCACAGACTAGACACTGGCTAGGTACAGGCTAGGCACTGGCTAGGTACAGGCTAGGTACTGGCTAGGCACAGGCTAGACTCTGGCTAGGTACAGGCTAGGCACTGGCTAGGTACAGGCTAGGTACAGGCTAGGTACTGGCTAGACACAGGCTAGACACAGGCTAGACACAGGCTAGACACAGGCTAGACACAGGCTAGACACAGGCTAGACACAGGCTAGGCACAGGCTAGACACAGGCTAGGCACAGGCTAGGCACAGGCTAGGCACTGGCTAGGTACAGGCTAGGCACTGGCTAGGCACAGGCTAGGCAGAGGCTAGGCACATGCTAGACACAGGCTAGACACAGGCTAGACAAAGGCTAAACACAGGCTAGACACAGGCTAGACACAGGCTAGACACAGGCTAGACACAGGCTAGACACAGGCTAGACACAGGCTAGACACAGGCTAGACACAGGCTAGACACAGGCTAGACACAGGCTAGACACAGGCTAGACACAGGCTAGACACAGGCTAGACACAGGCTAGACACAGGCTAGACACAGGCTAGACACAGGCTAGACACAGGCTAGACACAGGCTAGACACAGGCTAGACACCGGCTAGACACCGTCAAGACACAGACTAGACACAGGCTAGACAGAGGATATACACTGGCTAGGCACAGGCTAGACTCTGGCTATGCACAGGCTAGACAAAGGCTAGGCACAGGCTAGACAAAGGCTAGACAAAGGCTAGGCACAGGCTAGACACAGGCTAGACACAGGCTAGACACAGGCTAGACACAGGCTAGACACAGGCTAGACACAGGCTAGGCACAGGCTAGGCACAGGCTAGGCACAGGCTAGGCACAGGCTAGGCACAGGCTAGGCACAGGCTAGGCAGGCTAGGCACAGGCTAGGCACAGGCTAGGCACAGGCTAGGCTCAGGCTAGGCACAGGCTAGGCACAGGCTAGGCACAGGCTAGGCACAGGCTAGGCACAGGCTAGGCACAGGCTAGGCACAGGCTAGGCACAGGCTAGGCACAGGCTAGGCACAGGCTAGGGACAGGCTAGGCACAGGCTAGGCACAGGCTAGGCACAGGCTAGGCACAGGCTAGGCACAGGCTAGGCACAGGCTAGGCACAGGCTAGGCACAGGCTAGGCACAGGCCAGGCACAGGCTAGGCACAGGCTAGGCACAGGCTAGGCACAGGCTAGGCACAGGCTAGGCACAGGCTAGGCACAGGCTAGGCACAGGCTAGGCACAGGCTAGGCACAGGCTAGGCACAGGCTAGGCACAGGCTAGGCACAGGCTAGGAACAGCCGAGACACCGGCTAGGAACAGGCTAGACACCGGCTAGACACCGTCAAGACACAGACTAGACACAGGCTAGACAGAGGCTATACACTGCCTAGGCACAGGCTAGACTCTGGCTAGGCACAGGCTAGACTCTGGCTATGCACAGGCTAGACAAAGGCTAGACACTGGCTAGGCACAGGCTAGGCACTGGCTAGACACTGGCTAAGCACACGCTATGCACATGCCAGTTTCAGGCAAGGCAGAGGCTAGACACAGGCTAGACACTGGCTAGGCACAGGCTATGCACATGCCAGTCACAGGCTAGACACAGGCTAGACACAGGCTAGACAAATGCTAGACACCGGCTAGACACCGTCAATACACAGACTAGACACAGGCTAGACAGAGGATATACACTGGCTAGGCACAGGCTAGACTCTGGCTATGGACAGGCTAGACAAAGGCTAGGCACAGGCTAGACACAGGCTAGACACAGGCTAGACACTGACTAAGCACAGGCTAGACACAGGCTAGAAACTGGATAGGCACAGACTAGACACTGGCTAGGTACAGGCTAGGCACTGGCTAGGTACAGGCTAGGGTACTGGCTAGGCACAGGCTAGACTCTGGCTAGGTACAGGCTAGGCACTGGCTAGGTACAGGCTAGGTACTGGCTAGACACAGGCTAGACACAGGCTAGACACAGGCTAGACACAGGCTAGACACAGGCTAGACACAGGCTAGACACACAGGCTAGACACAGGCTAGACACAGGCTAGACACAGGCTAGACACAGGCTAGGCACAGGCTAGGCACAGGCTAGGCACAGGCTAGGCACAGGCTAGGCACAGGCTAGGCACAGGCTAGGCACAGGCTAGGCACAGGCTAGGCACAGGCTAGGCACAGGCTAGGCACAGGCTAGGCACAGGCTAGGCACAGGCTAGGCACAGGCTAGGCACAGGCTAGGCACAGGCTAGGCACAGGCTAGGCACAGGCTAGGCACAGGCTGACAGGCACAGGCTAGGCACAGGCTAGGCACAGGCTAGGCACAGGCTAGGCACAGGCTAGGCACAGGCTAGGCACAGGCTAGGCACAGGCTAGGCACAGGCTAGGCACAGGCTAGGCACAGGCTAGGCACAGGCTAGGAACAGCCGAGACACCGGCTAGGAACAGGCTAGACACCGGCTAGACACCGTCAAGACACAGACTAGACACAGGCTAGACAGAGGCTATACACTGCCTAGGCACAGGCTAGACTCTGGCTAGGCACAGGCTAGACTCTGGCTATGCACAGGCTAGACAAAGGCTAGACACTGGCTAGGCACAGGCTAGGCACTGGCTAGACACTGGCTAAGCACACGCTATGCACATGCCAGTTTCAGGCAAGGCACAGGCTAGACACAGGCTAGACACTGGCTAGGCACAGGCTATGCACATGCCAGTCACAGGCTAGACACAGGCTAGACACAGGCTAGACAAATGCTAGACACCGGCTAGACACCGTCAATACACAGACTAGACACAGGCTAGACAGAGGATATACACTGGCTAGGCACAGGCTAGACTCTGGCTATGGACAGGCTAGACAAAGGCTAGGCACAGGCTAGACACAGGCTAGACACAGGCTAGACACAGGCTAGACACTGACTAAGCACAGGCTAGACACAGGCTAGAAACTGGATAGGCACAGACTAGACACTGGCTAGGTACAGGCTAGGCACTGGCTAGGTACAGGCTAGGTACTGGCTAGGCACAGGCTAGACTCTGGCTAGGCTAGGCACAGGCTAGGCACTGGCTAGGTACAGGCTAGGTACTGGCTAGACACAGGCTAGACACAG
Source organism: Zaprionus indianus (assembly GCA_018904595.1). Classification (NCBI taxonomy): domain Eukaryota; kingdom Metazoa; phylum Arthropoda; class Insecta; order Diptera; family Drosophilidae; genus Zaprionus; species Zaprionus indianus. The sequence goes on from JAEIHA010000655.1 coordinate 72,135, forward strand.
GCTAGACACAGGCTAGACACAGGCTAGACACAGGCTAGACACAGGCTAGACACAGGCTAGGCACAGGCTAGACACAGGCTAGGCACAGGCTAGGTACAGGCTAGGTACTGGCTAGGTACAGGCTTGGCACTGGCTAGGTACAGGCTAGGCAGAGGCTAGGCACATGCTAGACACAGGCTAGACACAGGCTAAACAAAGGCTAGACACAGGCTAGACACAGGCTAGACACAGGCTAGACACAGGCTAGACACAGGCTAGACACAGGCTAGACACAGGCTAGACACAGGCTAGACACAGGCTAGACACAGGCTAGACACAGGCTGGACACAGGCTAGACACAGGCTAGACACAGGCTAGACACAGGCTAGACACAGGCTAGACACAGGCTAGACAAATGCTAGACACCGGCTAGACACCGTCAAGACACAGACTAGACACAGGCTAGACAGAGGATATACACTGGCTAGGCACAGGCTAGACTCTGGCTATGCACAGGCTAGACAAAGGCTAGGCACAGGCTAGACAAAGGCTAGGCACAGGCTAGACACAGGCTAGACACAGGCTAGACACAGTCTAGACACAGGCTAGACACAGGCTAGACACAGGCTAGGCACAGGCTAGGCACAGGCTAGGCACAGGCTAGGCACAGGCTAGGCACAGGCTAGGCACAGGCTAGGCACAGGCTAGGCACAGGCTAGGCACAGGCTAGGCACAGGCTGGGCACAGGCTAGGCACAGGCTAGGCACAGGCTAGGCACAGGCTAGGCACAGGCTAGGCACAGGCTAGGCACAGGCTAGGCACAGGCTAGGCACAGGCTAGGCACAGGCTAGGCACAGGCTAGGCACAGGCTATGCACAGGCTAGGCACAGGCTAGGCACAGGCTAGGCACAGGCTAGGCACAGGCTAGGCACAGGCTAGGCACAGGCTAGGCACAGGCTAGGCACAGGCTAGGCACAGGCTAGGCACAGGCTAGGCACAGGCTAGGCACAGGCTAGGCACAGGCTAGGCACAGGCTAGGCACAGGCTAGGGCACAGGCTAGGCACAGGCTAGGCACAGGCTAGGCACAGGCTAGGCACAGGCTAGGCACAGGCTAGGCACAGGCTAGGCACAGGCTAGGCACAGGCTAGGCACAGGCTAGGCACAGGCTAGGCACAGGCTAGGCACAGGCTAGGCACAGGCCAGGCACAGGCTAGGCACAGGCTAGGCACAGGCTAGGCACAGGCTAGGCACAGGCTAGGCACAGGCTAGGCACAGGCTAGGCACAGGCTAGGAACAGCCGAGACACCGGCTAGGAACAGGCTAGACACCGGCTAGACACCGTCAAGACACAGACTAGACACAGGCTAGACAGAGGCTATACACTGCCTAGGCACAGGCTAGACTCTGGCTAGGCACAGGCTAGACTCTGGCTATGCACAGGCTAGACAAAGGCTAGACACTGGCTAGGCACAGGCTAGGCACTGGCTAGACACTGGCTAAGCACACGCTATGCACATGCCAGTTTCAGGCAAGGCACAGGCTAGACACAGGCTAGACACTGGCTAGGCACAGGCTATGCACATGCCAGTCACAGGCTAGACACGGGCTAGACACAGGCTAGACAAATGCTAGACACCGGCTAGACTCCGTCAATACACAGACTAGACACAGGCTAGACAGAGGGATATACACTGGCTAGGCACAGGCTAGACTCTGGCTATGGACAGGCTAGACAAAGGCTAGGCACAGGCTAGACACAGGCTAGACACAGGCTAGACACTGACTAAGCACAGGCTAGACACAGGCTAGAAACTGGATAGGCACAGACTAGACACTGGCTAGGTACAGGCTAGGCACTGGCTAGGTACAGGCTAGGTACTGGCTAGGCACAGGCTAGACTCTGGCTAGGTACAGGCTAGGCACTGGCTAGGTACAGGCTGGCAGGTACACTGGCTAGACACAGGCTAGACACAGGCTAGACACAGGCTAGACACAGGCTAGACACAGGCTAGACACAGGCTAGACACAGGCTAGACACAGGCTAGACACAGGCTAGGCACAGGCTAGGCACAGGCTAGGCACAGGCTAGGCACAGGCTAGGCACAGGCTAGGCACAGGCTAGGCACAGGCTGCAGGCACAGGCTAGGCACAGGCTAGGCACAGGCTAGGCACAGGCTAGGCACAGGCTAGGCACAGGCTAGACAAAGGCTAGAAACTGGCTAGGCACAGTCTAGACATTGGCTTGGCACAGACTAGACACTGACTAAGCACAGGCTAGACACAGGCTAGAAACTGGATAGGCACAGACTAGACACTGGCTAGGTACAGGCTAGGCACTGGCTAGGTACAGGCTAGGTGTTGGCTAGGCACAGGCTAGACTCTGGCTAGGTACAGGCTAGGCACTGGCTAGGTACAGGCTAGGTACAGGCTAGGTACTGGCTAGGCACAGGCTAGGCACAGGCTAGGCACAGGCTAGGCACAGGCTAGGCACAGGCTAGGCACAGGCTAGGCACAGGCTAGGCACAGGCTAGGCAAAGGCTAGAAACTGGCTAGGCACAGTCTAGACATTGGCTTGGCACAGACTAGACACTGACTAAGCACAGGCTAGACACAGGCTAGAAACTGGATAGGCACAGACTAGACACTGGCTAGGTACAGGCTAGGCACAGGCTAGGCACAGGCTAGGCACAGGCTAGGCACAGGCTAGGCACAGGCTAGGCACAGGCTAGGCACAGGCTAGGCACAGGCTAGGCACAGGCTAGGCACAGGCTAGGCACAGGCTAGGCACAGGCTAGGCACAGGCTAGGCACAGGCTAGGCACAGGCTAGGCACAGGCTAGGCACAGGCTAGGCACAGGCTAGGCACAGGCTAGGCACAGGCTAGGCACAGGCTAGGCACAGGCTAGGCACAGGCTAGGCACAGGCATAGGCACAGGCTAGGCACAGGCTAGGCACAGGCTAGGCACAGGCTAGGCACAGGCTAGGAACAGCCGAGACACCGGCTAGGAACAGGCTAGACACCGGCTAGACACCGTCAAGACACAGACTAGACACAGGCTAGACAGAGGCTATACACTGCCTAGGCACAGGCTAGACTCTGGCTAGGCACAGGCTAGACTCTGGCTATGCACAGGCTAGACAAAGGCTAGACACTGGCTAGGCACAGGCTAGGCACTGGCTAGACACTGGCTAAGCACACGCTATGCACATGCCAGTTTCAGGCAAGGCACAGGCTAGACACAGGCTAGACACTGGCTAGGCACAGGCTATGCACATGCCAGTCACAGGCTAGACACAGGCTAGACACAGGCTAGACAAATGCTAGACACCGGCTAGACACCGTCAATACACAGACTAGACACAGGCTAGACAGAGGATATACACTGGCTAGGCACAGGCTAGACTCTGGCTATGGACAGGCTAGACAAAGGCTAGGCACAGGCTAGACACAGGCTAGACACAGGCTAGACACTGACTAAGCACAGGCTAGACACAGGCTAGAAACTGGATAGGCACAGACTAGACACTGGCTAGGTACAGGCTAGGCACTGGCTAGGTACAGGCTAGGTACTGGCTAGGCACAGGCTAGACTCTGGCTAGGTACAGGCTAGGCACTGGCTAGGTACAGGCTAGGTACTGGCTAGGTACAGGCTAGGTACTGGCTAGGTACAGGCTAGGTACTGGCTAGGTACAGGCTAGGCAATGGCTAGGTACAGGCTAGGCAGAGGCTAGGCACCGGCTAGGCACAGGCTAGGCACAGGCTAGGCACAGGCTAGGCACAGGCTAGGCACAGGCTAGGCACAGGCTAGGCACAGGCTAGGCACAGGCTAGGCACAGGCTAGGCACAGGCTAGACAAAGGCTAGAAACTGGCTAGGCACAGTCTAGACATTGGCTTGGCACAGACTAGACACTGACTAAGCACAGGCTAGACACAGGCTAGAAACTGGATAGGCACAGACTAGACACTGGCTAGGTACAGGCTAGGCACTGGCTAGGTACAGGCTAGGTGTTGGCTAGGCACAGGCTGGACTCTGGCTAGGTACAGGCTAGGCACTGGCAAGGTACAGGCTAGGTACTGGCTAGGCACAGGCTAGGCACAGGCTAGGCACAGGCTAGGCACAGGCTAGGCACAGGCTAGGCACAGGCTTGGCACAGGCTAGGCACAGGCTAGGCACAGGCTAGGCACAGGCTAGGCACAGGCTAGGCACAGGCTAGGCACAGGCTAGGCACAGGCTAGGCACAGGCTAGGCACAGGCTAGGCACAGGCTAGGCACAGGCTAGGCACAGGCTAGGCACAGGCTAGACACAGGCTAGACACAGGCTAGACACAGTCTAGGCACTGGCTAGGCACAGGTTAGGCATAGGCTAGACACAGGCTAGACACAGGCTAGACACAGGCTAGACACAGGCTAGACATTGGCTAGACACAAGCTAGACACAGGCTAGACAAATGCTAGACACCGGCTAGACACCGTCAAGACACAGACTAGACACAGGCTAGACAGAGGATATACACTGGCTAGGCACAGGCTAGGCACAGGCTAGGCACAGGCTAGGCACAGGCTAGGCACAGGCTAGGCACAGGCTAGGCACAGGCTAGGCACAGGCTAGGCACAGGCTAGGCACAGGCTAGGCACAGGCTAGGCACAGGCTAGGTACAGGCTAGGCACAGGCTAGGCACAGGCTAGGCACAGGCTAGGCACAGGCTAGGCACAGGCTAGGCACAGGCTAGGCACAAACTAGGCACAGCCGAGACACCGGCTAGGAACAGGCTAGGAACAGGCTAGACACCGGCTAGACAGAGGCTATACACTGCCTAGGCACAGGCTAGACAAAGGCTAGACACAGGCTAGACACAGGCTAGACACTGGCTAGGCACAGGCTAGGCACTGGCTAGACACTGGCTAAGCACACGCTATGCACATGCCAGTTTCAGGCAAGGCACAGGCTAGTCACAGGCTAGACACTGGCTAGGCACAGGCTATGCACATGCCAGTCACAGGCTAGACACAGGCTAGACACAGGCTAGACAAATGCTAGACACCGGCTAGACACCGTCAAAACACAGACTAGACACAGGCTAGACAGAGGACATACACTGGCTAGGTACAGGCTAGACTCTGGCTATGCACAGGCTAGACACAGGCTAGACACTGACTAAGCACAGGCTAGACACAGGCTAGAAACTGGATAGGCACAGACTAGACACTGGCTAGGTACAGGCTAGGTACAGGCTAGGTACAGGCTAGGTACTGGCTAGGTACAGGCTAGGCAGAGGCTAGGCACAGGCTAGGCACAGGCTAGGCACAGGCTAGGCACAGGCTAGGCACAGGCTAGGCACAGGCTAGGCACAGGCTAGGCACAGGCTAGGCACAGGCTAGGCACAGGCTCGGCACAGGCTAGGCACAGTCTAGACACTGGCTTGGCACAGACTAGACACTGACTAAGCACAGGCTAGACACAGGCTAGAAACTGGATGGGCACAGACTAGACACTGGCTAGGTACAGGCTAGGCACTGGCTAGGTACAGGCTAGGTACTGGCTAGGCACAGGCTAGGTACTGGCTAGGCACAGGCTAGACTCTGGCTAGGTACAGGCTAGGCACTAGCTAGGTACAGGCTAGGTACTGGCTAGGTACAGGCTAGGCACTGGCTAGGTACAGGCTAGGCAGAGGCTAGGCACATGCTAGACAAAGGCTAGACACAGGCTAGACACAGGCTAGACACAGGCTAGACACAGGCTAGACACAGGCTAGACACAGGCTAGACACAGGCTAGACACAGGCTAGACACAGGCTAGACACAGGCTAGACACAGGCTAGACACAGGCTAGACACAGGCTACACACAGGCTAGACACAGGCTAGACACAGGCTAGACAAATGCTAGACACCGGCTAGACACCGTCAAGACACAGACTAGACACAGGCTAGACAGAGGATATACACTGGCTAGGCACAGGCTAGACTCTGGCTATGCACAGGCTAGACAAAGGCTAGGCACAGCCTAGACACAGGCGAGACACAGGCTAGACACAGGCTAGACACAGGCTAGACACAGGCTAGACACAGGCTAGACACAGGCTAGGCACAGGCTAGGCACAGGCTAGGCACAGGCTAGGCACAGCCTAGGCACAGGCTAGGCACAGGCTAGGCACAGGCTAGGCACAGGCTAGGCACAGGCTAGGCACAGGCTAGGCACAGGCTAGGCACAGGCTAGGCACAGGCTGAGGCTGGAGGCTAGGCACAGGCTAGGCACAGGCTAGGCACAGGCTAGGCACAGGCTAGGCACAGGCTAGGCACAGGCTAGGCACAGGCTAGGCACAGGCTAGGCACAGGCTAGGCACAGGCTAGGCACAGGCTAGGCACAGGCTAGGCACAGGCTAGGCAGAGGCTAGGCACAGGCTAGGCACAGGCTAGGCACAGGCTAGGCACAGGCTAGGCACAGGCTAGGCACAGGCTAGGCACAGGCTAGGCACAGGCTAGGCACAGGCTAGGCACAGGCTAGGCACAGGCTAGGCACAGGCTAGGCACAGGCTAGGCACAGGCTAGGCACAGGCTAGGCACAGGCTAGGCACAGGCTAGGCATAGGCTAGGCACAGGCTAGGCACAGGCTAGGCACAAACTAGGCACAGCCGAGACACCGGCTAGGAACAGGCTAGACACCGGCTAGACACCGTCAAGACACAGACTACACACAGGCTAGACAGAGGCTATACACTGCCTAGGCACAGGCTAGACTCTGGCTATGCACAGGCTAGACAAAGGCTAGACACTGGCTAGGCCCAGGCTAGGCACTGGCTAGACACTGGCTAAGCACACGCTATGCACATGCCAGTTTCAGGCAAGGAACAGGCTAGACACAGGCTAGACACTGGCTAGGCACAGGCTATGCACATGCCAGTCACAGGCTAGACACAGGCTAGACAAATGCTAGACACCGGCTAGACACCGTCAAGACACAGACTAGACACAGGCTAGACAGAGGATATACACTGGCAAGGCACAGGCTAGACTCTGGCTATGCACAGGCTAGACAAAGGCTAGGCACAGGCTAGACACAGGCTAGACACAGGCTAGACACTGACTAAGCACAGGCTAGACACAGGCTAGAAACTGGATAGGCACAGACTAGACACTGGCTAGGTACAGGCTAGGCACTGGCTAGGTACAGGCTAGGTACTGGCTAGGCACAGGCTAGACTCTGGCTAGGTACAGGCTAGGCACTGGCTAGGTACAGGCTAGGCACTGGCTAGACACAGGCTAGGCAGAGGCTATGCACAGGCTAGGCACAGGCTAGGCACAGGCTAGGCACAGGCTAGGCACATGCTAGACACAGGCAAGACACAGGCTAGACACAGGCTAGACAAAGGCTAGACACAGGCTAGGCACAGGCTAGACACAGGCTAGACACAGGCTAGACACAGGCTAGACACAGGCCAGACACAGGCTAGACACAGGCTAGACACAGGCTAGACACAGGCTAGACACAGGCTAGACACAGGCTAGACACAGGCTAGACAAATGCTAGACACCGGCTAGACACCGTCAAGACACAGACTAGACACAGGCTAGACAGGGGATATACACTGGCTAGGCACAGGCTAGACTCTGGCTATGCACAGGCTAGACATACGCTAGGCACAGGCTAGACACAGGCTAGACACAGGCTAGACATAGGCTAGACACAGGCTAGACACAGGCTAGGCACGGGCTAGGCACAGGCTAGACACAGGCTAGACATAGGCTAGACACAGGCTAGACACAGGCTAGGCACAGGCTAGGCACAGGCTAGGCACAGGCTAGGCACAGGCTAGGCACAGGCAAGGCACAAGCTAGGCACAAGCTAGGCACAGGCTAGGCACAGGCTAGGCACAAACTAGGCACAGCCGAGACACCGGTTAGGCACAGGCTAGACACCGGCTAGACACTGTCAAGACACAGGCTAGACACAGGCTAGACAGAGGCTATACACTGGCTAGGCACAGGCTAGACTCTGGCTATGCACAGGCTAGAGAGAGGCTAGACACAGGCTAGACACAGGCTAGACAAAGGCTAGACACAGGCTAGACACAGGCTAGACACAGGCTAGACACAGGCTAGACACAGGCTAGACACAGGCTAGACACAGGCTAGACACAGGCTAGACACAGGCTAGACACAGGCTAGACACAGGCTAGACACAGGCTAGACAAATGCTAGACACCGGCTAGACACCGTCAAGACACAGACTAGACACAGGCTAGACAGAGGATATACACTGGCTAGGCACAGGCTAGACTCTGGCTATGCACAGGCTAGGCACAGGCTAGGTACAGGCTAGGCACAGGCTAGGCACAGGCTAGGCACAGGCTAGGCACAGGCTAGGCACAGGCTAGGCACAGGCTAGGCACAGGCTAGGCACAGGCTAGGCACAGGCTAGGCACAGGCTAGGCACTGGGCTGGAAGCACAGGCTAGGCACAGGCTAGGCACAGGCTAGGCACAGGCTAGGCACAGGCTAGGGCACAGGCTAGGGCACAGGCTAGGGCACAGGCTAGGCACAGGCTAGGCACAGGCTAGGCACAGGCTAGGCACAGGCTAGGCACAGGCTAGGCACAGGCTGGGCACAGGCTAGGCACAGGCTAGGCACAGGCTAGGCACAGGCTAGGCACAGGCTAGGCATAGGCTAGGCACAGGCTAGGCACAGGCTAGGCACAAACTAGGCACAGCCGAGACACCGGCTAGGAACAGGCTTGACACCGGCTAGACACCGTCAAGACACACTCTACACACAGGCTAGACAGAGGCTATACACTGCCTAGGCACAGGCTAGACTCTGGCTATGCACAGGCTAGACAAAGGCTAGACACTGGCTAGGCACAGGCTAGGCACTGGCTAGACACTGGCTAAGCACACGCTATGCACATGCCAGTTTCAGGCAAGGAACAGGCTAGACACAGGCTAGACACTGGCTAGGCACAGGCTAGGCACAGGCTAGGCACAGGCAAGGCACAGGCTAGGCACAGGCTAGGCACAGGCTAGGCACAGGCTAGGCACAGGCTAGGCACAGGCTAGGCACAGGCTAGGCACAGGCTAGGCACAGGCTAGGCACAGGCTAGGCACAGGCTAGGCACAGGTTAGACACAGGCTAGACACAGGCTAGACACAGACTAGACACTGGCTAGGTACAGGCTAGGCACTGGCTAGGTACAGGCTAGGTACTGGCTAGGCACAGGCTAGACTCTGGCTAGGTACAGGCTAGGCACTGGCTAGGTACAGGCTAGGTTCTGGCTAGGTACAGGCTAGGCACTGGCTAGGTACAGGCTAGGCAGAGGCTAGGCACATGCTAGACACAGGCAAGACACAGGCTAGACACAGGCTAGACAAAGGCTAGACACAGGCTAGACACAGGCTAGACACAGGCTAGACACAGGCTAGACACAGGCCAGACACAGGCTAGACACAGGCTAGACACAGGCTAGACACAGGCTAGACACAGGCTAGACACAGGCTAGACACAGGCTAGACACAGGCTAGACAAATGCTAGACACCGGCTAGACACCGTCAAGACACAGACTAGACACAGGCTAGACAGGGGATATACACTGGCTAGGCACAGGCTAGACTCTGGCTATGCACAGGCTAGACAAACGGCTAGGCACAGGCTAGACACAGGCTAGACACAGGCTAGACACAGGCTAGACACAGGCTAGACACAGGCTAGACACACACTGGGCACAGGCTAGGCACAGGCTAGACACAGGCTAGACACAGGCAAGGCACAGGCTAGGCACAGGCTAGGCACAGGCTAGGGCACAGGGCTAGGCAACAAACTAGGCACAGCCGAGACACCGGTTAGGCACAGGCTAGACCCCGGCTATGACACTGTCAAGACACAGACTAGACACAAGGCTAGACAGAGGCTATACACTGGCTAGGCACAGGCTAGACTCTGGCTATGCACAGGCTAGAGAGAGGCTAG
>JAEIHA010000658.1:0-107725 GCA_018904595.1 Zaprionus indianus
GTGACACCTGACGGCCAATTCGAATTTCTAACTATGCCCTTCGGGTTAAAGAATGCCCCATCCGTGTTCCAGCGTGCAGTTATGAAAGCTTTGGGTGAGCTTGCCCATTCTTACGTTATCGTTTATATGGACGATATAATGATTATCGCAGAAACAAAAGAAGAAGCTTTTGTAAGGTTAAGGACAGTTTTGAAAATATTATCGCAGGCTGGGTTTTCTTTTAATATCGGAAAATGTTCATTCCTGAAATCTTGCGTTGAATATCTGGGGTTTGTGGTAAAAGAGGGCGAAATAAGACCAAATCCATCTAAGATAAAAGCATTAGTCGCTTTACCGCCTCCGCAGTCTGTTACCCAAGTAAGACAATTTATTGGCCTAGCCTCTTATTTTAGGCAGTTTGTGCCAAAGTTTTCAGAAATCATGAAACCCTTATATAGACTGACCTGCAAAAACAAAATATTTGAATGGAAACTTGAACACGAACAAATTCGTCAAAAAGTCACTAAATTGCTTACAAATGAGCCCGTCCTTGTTATCTTCGATCCTCGGCATCCCATTGAACTGCATACAGATGCCAGTATGGATGGCTACGGAGCAATTCTACTCCACAAAATAGATAATAAACGTCGTGTAGTTGAGTATTACAGCAAACAAACATCCTTGACGGAATCTCGATATCATTCGTACGAGCTTGAAACTTTAGCTGTGTATAACTCCATGAGACACTTTCGTCACTATTTACATGGGCGACGATTTGTTGTTTTTACAGACTGTAATTCCCTAAAAGCTACTCGCAACAAGACTGAACTAACGCCGAGAGTACACCGTTGGTGGGCATATATGCAGTCCTTCGACTTTGACATAGAATATAGACCTGGTGCCAAAATGGCACATGTTGATTTCTTGTCACGCAATCCACTGCCAACTGCTCGGGTTATTACTGGTGAGGAAGAAAAACATGTTCTATTGGCCAAAATAACGGACAACTGGTTACTTGCAGAACAACAAAAGGATTCAGAGATTTCCACGACTGTTGTTAAAATACAGAACAATGAATTGGGTGAGAGCTTGGCAAAAAGTTATGAAATACGCTCGAAAATGCTTTTTCGCAAAATTCAAAGGAACGGTAAAACTCGTTGCCTGCCAGTTGTCCCCAGATCATTCAGATGGTCAGTAGTGAACCATGTCCATGAAGCAGTTGTACATCTTGGGTGGGAAAAGACTTTAGACAAAATGTACGAATTTTACTGGTTTGAGAACATGGCCAAATATGTTCGTAAGTTCGTTGATAATTGCATTACGTGTAAGTTAACTAAGCCTCCGTCAGGAAAATTGCCAATCGAACTCCACCCCATACCAAAAGTAGAAATTCCATGGCACACGATCCATATAGATATTACGGGAAAATTAAGCGGCAAGAGGGATCAAAAGGAATATATTATCGTTCTGATTGACGCGTTTACAAAGTTTGTTTCTTTGCACCACACGGTAACCATTAATAGTGAAAGTTGTATAGACGCCTTGAAGGCTTCAATTTCCGTATTCGGTGTACCAACACGAATCATTGCAGATCAGGGTAAATGCTTTACAGGCTCTTGTTTCAGTGAATTTTGTTCCATGCAAAAAATTCAACTACACTTAATTGCAACAGGGGCTAGTCGTGCCAATGGACAGGTAGAACGCGTTATGAGTGTGCTTAAACGCATGCTTACGGCGGTAGAGAGCAGCCATCGTTCTTGGCAAGATGCCTTAGGAGAGATACAACTAGCTATAAATTGTACTACAAATCGCATAACGAAAGCCAGTCCTCTCGAATTACTAATCGGAAAAGAATGTAGACCATTTAATATGTTACCAATATGTGAACAAGTTAATAAAGTCGATGTAAATATTATAAGAAATATCGCGAGAGAAAATATTAAAAAGAACGCCTTGTATGAAAAAACTAGATTCGATAAGCACAAAGCCAAATTTGATAACTTTAGTGTTGGCGATTATGTTTTACTTAAGAACGAAGAAAGGCACCAAACAAAATTAGACCAAAAGTATAAAGGACCTTTCCTTGTGACAGAGGTACTTGAGGGAGATCGTTATATTTTAAAATCTTTAACTAATAAGCGGACTTATAAGTACCCACATGAAGCTTTGCGCAGTATGCCAACAGAGGAGATCCCCAAAGAGTTAGATCTATGTGACGATCATGAAAACGTTGAAAGAGACGTTAGAAATCCCTTGGTGGATTCCAATGTGGATGAAAACGTTGAAAGAGACGTTAGAAATCCGTTGGTGGATGCCAATGTGAGCGGAAAGTTACTGAGTTGTTTGAAGACTCAAGTGAATGAGAGGCATTGATGGATTTCAATGCGAGATTGGGGACACATGCAACGTCGCCAAGTTGCCAGTGCTAGTAGGTACACGTGTTACTGTGTTGACTTATTTGATGTCTGGTGACTGGCGGCGTGGCAGGTTGAATTGTCCTAGTGTGTTGCTAATAATAACAAACGATCTTCTTGGTACTTCTGTCACTCGAGTTGGTCGATAACATGAAAAAAAAATAAAATAAAAAAAAAAAAAAAGAGAACCTTTACTAATACTCTGAATTACGTTTAATGTTATCTTTCTAGATTAAGCTTGTTTAATTTTGAAACTTATATTACACACGAGGACGTGTGCTGGTCAGGAAGGCCGTGTCGCATCATTATTAGTCTTATTTTTATTTTCTATGTTCCATCTCTAATAAACATGTCACCTCTAATAAATAAAATTCGTATCGAGCTGTTCTTGTCTTCGTTTCTTTTTGATCGCGGTTCGCTGAGTTCCGTTATGCGAGTTTAACGGATTTTGCTCTGTTCTACATAGCCTCGGTTCGACGATGCGTTAGAGTGAGACAAATGCTTGTCCTGTGGTGAGTTCGGACCAGCATGTATCAAGCGAGATGGAGCGATGTTGAAATGTACACGAGGCACTTATGTTTGAAAACTCTGAGAAAGCAGACGCGTGAATATGTCGCAACCGAGGAAGTGTACGACTCGCGGGCGGAACGCGGCAACAGAGGACCCCGAAACAGTTAACTTCCCGACATATACAGTATTGAGGAATAAGATATAGGTGTGCTTACTTTTATCGAGCTAGCTTTAAAACTGTGAGATAAGTTTGCATTTCAACTGACCGACACACGGACACGCGGACAGAAGGACAAACTAACATGGCATCGCTTTCTCTATTGATGCTGAATTAAAATACTTCATGGAGTGGGAAATGTGCTTTTCAAACTCCTCCACCTTTTACCCTCTGCAAGGGCATAATAAAATCTGTGTATTCATACGCACAAACAGACTGGTGATGTTTGAAGAATATATAATTTGCCAAATTAACAATTATTCACCCACTCTTAAAGTCAAGTAATCATAGCAAGCGAACAAAATGTTCATATCAATTAAATAGTTTCATTCCTTGTGACAACACTCAGTACATTTAGCTACAATACCTCAACCAAATACAACAGTATCTTCTTAGTATCTTCAGGAGTTCCATCCGCTCAGCCTGGCGATGATTTGTGGTTTCGTTGGCAAGGCGAATCGTTACGATGAGCGCAATCAGCTGCAGCGATCTAGTCTCTATAAAGATTGCCCCATTGTGCTAAAGCCGCAGATTCATCTCGGCAATTATGCCAAGCGCTACACGAATGTCTCGCGACTGATTCGTCTGAAGTTCATAGCCCAAGTTTGTCCCACGTTGCGAGTGGAGGCGCTGGAGATGGCAATCGGACATGTCAAGTCAACGTACAATGTGAAGATGTACAAGGAGCTGCACTCTGCACTCTGCAAGGAGATGGAACGTTGCACAGTACTGAGGCAGCCAACCACTTCCTCGACCTCGTCCTTTGCGGCAACGTCCACGTCAAGACGTAGGTACACTGACAGTGGTGTCCCCAATCAGTCTTTGGCTTTTGATCCCTATTGGGTGGAGAACAACACCATGGAGGCTGCGCTGCTGCGGCAGGAGCTGGACGCTGAGCTGAACTTCAAGAAAACTAGCTCGGGCACCACCTATGTGCGTCGTATTCTCGAAGAGATTGGCGACTACCACGTGGACTGTGGCAACCTGCAGTTGGCCGTCAAGTTCTATGCCCGCGCACGACCCTATTGCACCAGCAGCGAGCACGTGATCAACATGTTTCGCAACCTCATCCGGGTATCCATCTACATGGCCAATTGGTGGCATGTGCTCAGCTACATCGAGGAGGCCAAGCAGTACGCTTCGGGCTTTTCGGCTTTGGGCAGGCAGGTGCCCGCTCGGCTCAGCTGTGCCGCTGGGCTGGCGAACATGGGACTGAAGATCTACAAGACTGCGGCGGAATGCTTTATGCTCACGCCCTACGAGGGCTACGACTACGAGAATATTGTGGCTGCCGAAGATGTCGCGTACTTCGGTGGATTGTCTGCCTTGGCCACCCTCGACATGGATGAACTACAACGGACTTGCATGCACTCGAAAACCTTCAAGCACTTCCTTGACCAGTCTCCCAAAATGTGGACTATTCTGGCAACCTTTATGGCCGGCGACTTCAATAGGTGCAATTTACTTCTAAATGAAATCGAGGATCATGTCAGACTGGATGTCTATCTGGCACCCCATGTGGACTCGTTGTATGACAAGATCACGACCAGAATACGCGAGAAAGTTCATGCCAATAACAGACTGATGGTCGTATCCTCCAATAGCACACTAGGGGACGACGAAATGGAGACGGAAGTGAGTGCCAAGAACCTTTATGCAGACTAAATCGTCCCTACTCTAATCCCTGTACAGACTCAGTAAACCGTAATAGTATTTTATGTGTCATATAATTATTTCATTAAACAATATAAAATCTGATCAGTAATCCCATTGACTTTCATCGCCCGACTCGTCGATATGCTCTTTTTGATTCTTATCAATGTATCGCACATCGATGTAAATGATCTCAGTGAAATCGTTGGTTAGGGTTCTCATTGTATCATAATCGATTGCGATGTACTTGCCCTCGAAGTGCTTCAGAAGATGCGTGATATCCTGGAACTGGGACAACCTAATGAAGTCCATCACACGCACCCCGCACCTGAATGAGGTGTGGGTTTTCGAATAGATATAGACACGACAACTCAGATTATCGGGATAATCATCAATGCTGGCTATCCAGAAGACATAAATCAAGTAGTCGGGGTTATTGGGATTCTCCACTAAAGTGTCCCGGGAAACGACGCTCAACATGAGAGCGCAGGGAAGATGCTCAGCAAAGTACAATCGATTGGCAGGCAGATTCAAGTTCAGCTGACGACTGGGAGTGTATCGCTTTTGGTTGGGGCGACGTTGCAGGGCAAGCATGTTCAGGCAATAGTCTTGGTTGGGCGTATAATGAGCTGGGGACACTAGCACTATAATTCGATCCATCTGCCAGAGTTCCTGCAAGCGACGACAATGATAGTGCAGAAAGTGCCCCATGAAGTTGCTATCCCACAGAGAGGAGTCGCAACTCTTGACGGGACAGCGGAAAGTTCTCGAGGGTTGTGGCTCCACGGCATCAAAGCTTTGACTCTTTTTAGTCTTCTCCAGAAGCGACAAGTAGTCAGGATTGGTTATTCGTCTATTTTGATAGAACTCATCAATTTGTTCCTGGTTCGAAATGTAAATTGCTGTTTCGCCCTTTGCGCCTATTTCAGCTCGCTTTCGTGCGGCTATTATGGACTCATTGTACTGTGAGAGAACGTGACTTTCATGATAGAATAACCAGTGTAAGAGTTTCATGTAGTTGAACTTATCTTCCAAAAGGTTCAGCTTATGAGAGTTAGCATATTGCTCCAGATTGAAGACGGCAAAGCGAGCACGCAGAACGAAGTTATTCTTCTTTGCAGTTGTTTGAAGGTTTGAATACTCGTAGAGCATTCGGCAGTAGCTAGCGAGCATATAGTGAGCTACAGGTTTACTTATTGCTATCTTTTTCTTAGGGTTGTAGTTCTCATTTCTGATTTTCATGTACGTTGCAGCAAACTCGTCAAGTATCTTAAATGGTCTTTGCTCCATACCTGGCTCCTTCAAGAGCATTTCCAACGGATAGTATCCTTCGAAGACATACCAAACAAATACCGAATCATCCTCCAATGCCCTAGTTTGATAGAAGTGCAACAGGTACCTCAAAATCTTGAGATTCAATGCATTATCCTCCTGTTGAAAAGCCACATTGGATATGTGCTTTCAAGATTGCAATGGAACGGGCTTCCAGTTTGAAGAGACTGCGAAAGTCTTTACTGTGGTGTTGAGTTGGCTTCACTTCTGAATTTTTACTGTTTTTGCAGACTGTGATAAAGGAATCGTTGTGCCCACCCTTGCAATAAATTTTCATGTTCGGATTCTTTCGCAGGCGATTGACACCGATCAAAAAACTGTTTGGATTCTCATCCTGCGTCTCCTTTTTTTTGGGCCTGGCAGTCGGAGGTTTTTCCTTTACAGGCACAACACTGGATTGATTGATTTGCTCTCCCACTGTATTGTAAATGTCTTCTGTCTTTCTGGGTTCCCAAAGAATTTTGCTATCACTGCCTCGACAGAAGGACGATAGACTCATGGAGAAAGTTAGCATCTGGGGGGCCTGAGGTTTTTGGTGTCAATCTGAAGATTGGGCAATTGAGTTCTGAAGACCAGAAATTGGTAGATTTATCAGAGTTCGGTTTGGATTTTAGCAATTGTTTTGGAATCGCCAATGTCGTTACTTCTTTCTTCAATGTGGAGGGGTTCAAAGAATCAACTTTTGTGTGGCATATTTTGATATTGGAAACATTCGATGATTCATTGTGTTCTTTTGCCTTAGCTGCACTGACTTCTTCAATACATGGATCAATGCGGGTGTTTCGCTGTCGCTGCGAAGTCAATTTTAAAATATTGAAGATCAAACTTGGCGATTCGGAATTGGCTAATGAAAGACCTTTTAGGGTTCGTGGTTCATGTGCGATGGAAGCTTTTTCAGAATTGTCTTCAGAGTCTAAGGCTAGAATCAAATTGCCTCCAGTTGAAGTTGATAAGTTGTCTTCAGATGTCATTGCTGTGATGAGGTTGTAGAAAGTAGAACTATATGAGATATATATGCTTTTAAAAATTTATATTAATATATTTTGGAAACTTCTTTTGACACAATCGAATGTCAGTCACTTCTACTTTGAAGTGTTTAAAATATTACTCAAATTTGACACAGCTAAGGATAAGCAATGTTGATTGTATAACTCCACCTGTTTCATTGCCCTGTTTAATTGAATAAATATCTCTGATTCTTTGGCTTTTACTTCCCATTTTTAATATGCAAATTTCTAGTTCATGAACTACTTAAGAAATAGGAATACCAGTAGCTCGCAGGAACTGTCATTTACTTTCATTAGTTGTGGCCCGAAATATTGCATTCCTAACTTTTGCCAACAATAACAAACAACAAAGTTGTCAAGGGAAAGTGGTGGAGTGTGAGGGGGAAAGGGGGCTGGGAAGATGATGGAGAGGGCGCCTCTATGATGCAAACTTTTCAGTTTCCCCTCTGTCTCTATGCCTCACTCTCTATCGTTGCTTTTGTGCTGTGCACCTTTTACAGTTTTTGGCACTTTTCTTGCCAACGCAAATTGTAGACCCCCTCCCCCGCCCTCGCCAAGGCACCCTGTATATAGAAGGGCAGGCCGGCAGGTTTCTGCATAGACATTCGCATATTTTGTGCTGCCGCTGACAGAGAGTGGAAAGTAAGCTAGGCAATAACTATGAACACGAACGCAAAACGGAAGACAGCACAGGACAGGACAGGAGCTAAAGAAAGGTGAGAACGGGAGAAGAGGCGCATGAGACGCACACACAGAAAGCAGCGAAAATATTTTTATGAAAAGCGTGCGATTTTCATGCTGCTTTTTATGCCACTCGCATCAGGCGACTTATTGCGATGAGCCAAGAAGGTAGGGTAGTGCAGGACAAGTAAGAGAATTGGGTGAAGAAGAATAATATATGTATAATGGAAATATATGATATGTATAATCTCTTCAATGTTCTCTTAATGAGAACAGAATACTGAAGAAATGAGTCACTCCGGAATGTCTTCAGTTATATATATTAAATTTTTCTCCAGTTTCCATTGCCTATAGGGTATCTCGCAGTCAATCATTATTCCCTTTGTGTTGCTTGTATTATCTTCTAACTGTGACAAAAGTCGGCGAGTGAAATCTGCTTTACCAGCAGCAGCAGCAGCAGCAAAAAAAAAAACAACAACAACAACAAACGACATAATTAAATTTTCGTGTGCTCAGTTGAACGAATGAGCGAACTTGGCGCTCACAAAGGCAGCCCAGAAGGAAGGCAGAAGGACGCGGAGCGACGTTCTGCATGCCGTTGAGCTGCGCTCAAAAGATTGACGCAGAATCATGAAATATTGCACAGTTGAAGTGATTTTTATGAACTCTTGAAAAGTAGCTGGGGCCGCATAAGGAACCGACGCTAACGAGCTTAAAGATAAGGCGTCCGAGATGTGCATAGAAATGTTCGTAGTCTAAAAATGCATCACACAAAGCGGAGGCAGGTGAAACGGGAGATGGTAAAGGAAAGAGAGAGAGAGAGAGGAAAACAAATTCGAAAATGAGATCTTAAGAAAATCTTTAAAAATCTTTTTCTTATTCAACAAAAATAAAAAATAAAATTTGGCAAAATTAGAGGCTGCTCAAGGTTTTGATTAAGCTGCTTTCCATTCGACTTTAAAATTGAAAAGTGAATTCTATAAACAATTAAATTCTTTCCACTTTTGATTACATTTAATTTTTGCGCACTTTTCTGACATATTTCATAAATGGAAGAGAGACAAGAGAAACATCTCTCTGTCAGTCAAGGCTGACCCAGCAAATAACTGGCATCTTATCTCGGCCAACTTTGGCCAGACATTGTGTTGAGTAATTCTTTTGTAATGCGGAAGGAAACGCAAAACAACACTGCACAGCGACTTCCGCCACGGGGGGAGAGGGAGAGGGGGAGACGGGGGCTACGACTCTGGGAATATAAGATGCGACTTAAAAACTTTAAGACAAAACTGACCCAGACGGAGCTTTGCTGTGGGATTGGGAATGGAATTGGGTTTGGGTTCAGGTTGGAGCAAGATAAATTGCTGCAGTGTTTAGTTAATACTTGTACCCCCTCCCCCTCCCCCGCTCAACAACCATCCACTGCTCACCGTACAGTGCACACATTCAATACGAGTCGGGAAGCTAAAGCTGGAGCTGTAGCCGTAGCCGGAGCAGCAGCTGGCCGGACAAGTTTATATTTTGTTGCATTGACTTCCGCTAAAGATGCTAAACTAGAAGAGATTTTTTGCCCGAGCCAGGGCAAACAGGAAAAGTCAAACAGAAATTAAGCGCAGCTGGGCAAGCTGCACTGAGCGAAATGCTCGAGGCAATTGAGAGAATATTATGAAATTGAAATATGAAACGGGAATGAAAAGATTCTTAAAGAAGAAACAAAGCATGGAAAATTGAGAACAATTATAATAAATAAGGAAAGGCAAAGGGAAATGGGATCTAATATATGCAATATATATAAAATACAGTTTAATTATATTCATTATTAGTCGCATAAAAATATTGTTTTTAAAGCCTTCGAAAATTGATAATGGTCAAAAAAAGAGGTAAAAAAGGTATATATATTCTTGCTCTGCATCACTAGCCGAGTCGATTAAGCCATGTCTGTCCGGATGTCGGGATGTCCGAATGTCCGGATGACCAGCTCAACACACAGATCTCAGCTATTATAAAAGCTAGAGACACCAAATTTGGCATGAAAGTTTCTGTTTACCAGGCAGGCGCAGATGAAGTCTATTTTAAATGTTGAATGCCACGCCCACCGCCTCCACAAATCAATTAGTTAATCTTTTAAGCTGATTTGTGAGCTACATATGGACTCTTAACGTTTAAATAAAGGTCGAAGGGTATCACACTGTCGCGTGCCGCTCGACTGTTGCTCTTGTTAATTATTAGAGTATTTGCAATGGCTTAACAAATTTGGGCAAAGGGTTTCCAACTGCCGGATGTGCCCGGTTTACTCTGGTTTTTCAACGCCCATCACATTCACCTGTCCATGGCTCATGCCGAGTACTTTTATCGGGCAACGGGATATTTCCCATTATAATCGGGCAGTAGTTAATGTTTTACTTTGTGTGAGTTATCAAGTCGTATTTTTATTTCCTTTGTATTTCTGTATTATTATATTGAAATGGAAGTGGTTCGTACATCTGGATGCCAAATTGTAGTCCAGCTGGTGCGGATTGGCATTGTGGCAGCCGTGACGTACTATTGTGCCAAGTGGATCATAGGCTCGATGGATCCCACCACCAAGGCCAAGAAGAAGGCCCAAGAGTTGGCCCAGATACAGCTGAAGAAGATCAACACGATGACGCAGGGCAGTGGCAAGAAGCTGAAGTTGTCGGATTTCAACAGCTACGAGCTGATGATAGCCTCACATCTGGTCGCCCCCACGGACATTGATGTGAGCTGGAGCGACATTGCCGGACTCGATGGAGTCATCGAGGAGCTGCGAGCATCTGTAGTGCTGCCTGTGCAGCACAGTGATCTCTTCAGGGGTTCTCAGCTGTGGCGTCCGCCTAAGGGTGTCCTACTCTATGGTCCACCTGGTTGCGGCAAGACATTGATAGCCAAGGCAATCGCCAAGGAGGCCTGCATGCGTTTCATCAACCTGGATGTGGCTGTGCTCACCGACAAGTGGTATGGTGAGTCGCAGAAGCTGGCGGCTGCAGTTTTCACACTCGCCAAAAAAATCCAGCCCTGCATTATTTTCATCGACGAGATCGAATCGTTTCTGCGCGTACGAGCTGCCGGAGATCACGAGGCAACGGCCATGATGAAAACACAGTTTATGATGCTGTGGGATGGCCTCTTCAGCAGCTCCAGTGGCTCGGTGTTGGTGCTGGGTGCCACCAATCGCCCCCAGGATCTGGACAAGGCCATCTTGCGTCGCATGCCAGCACAATTCCACATCGGACCTCCACTAGAGCTTCAGCGATTGGCCATATTAAAGCTCATCCTCAAGCAAGAACGATTGACACCATCGGTGGATCTAAGGCGTCTGGCCAAACTGACGCCCGGCTACTCGGGTTCCGATCTGCAAGAGCTGTGTCGCCATGCGAGTATCTTTCGTATGCGCCAGTTCATGCATTGCCTTTTGAATGACGAGAGCAACAAGAACGAGACGGACAACGCCGCCGACAGTGAACTGGCTGTGAAGGCCAAGCTGGACGAGTCCGATATGGTCATCAGCATGGATGACCTAGTCAAGTCTCTGGTTGCCATGGATCTGTCGAAGCTGCACACAGCCTGCACACATCTGGCCAAGAACATTGACCTCGATTGAGCGCATCTGATCTGAGAGCTAAGGAAATTCGTTTGATATTACAGTGTTTTCTTTTGGAGCCTTGTCAAAATTGCCGCTCTTTCGTAGCATATAAATTGTGTTCGTACAAAGAAATTATATTGAAGGCTTTCGCAGATCCATCTATTAATTACAAGACGAAGTTCAAGGAAGATCGAGAAAGGGATTCAAGGAAGCGAGTTGTTCATTATATATTATATAGTATATTCATCTTTATATGTATTAATTGTGCTTATGTAAATTTATAAATTGTATTATGTTTACCTTTTTCGTGTCATTTTTGCTAAGAACAAAAAACTCCTTTTAAAACACATAGTTGAACACAAAACACAGAAGATAATTCACAAGTAACATATAAAAAATGACAGAAGACAATATAGTTAACAGGAAAACATGTGTGTGTGTGTTGCATAACTGCATCAAAAATACGAAGAAAAATTTTACTCAGAAATGTATTTTGATGCATAACTGCAACACAACAATATTCACAATTCACAGGTAAAATACAATAAGAAACATAATAGCTTGATAAAACATAGTGTAGTTTTTTAAATCAATTAACCTTCACTTTAATAACAATGTAAATTTCAATGCCTGCAGCAAACTTTACTTCGTTTTCTTATAAAATTGGCGGGAAAGTGAGCATTCACGTATGTTTCGCACAACACACAGTAGAGTGTTGCCAGACCACAAAATGCGTGAAATACTGGTTGCAGATCTACATTATATAAAATCTTATCACGTGCGCGGTATATATTGAAAAATCATTAATTTTTAAGTCAACTAATGATGTATAATATCTCCCGTTCGGATAAGAAGGGATTGAATTGAAAGCTTTTATTTTTTGAGGGTTCTTTTGTTGAAATGAATATTAATTTGATTTATTAATTTGATTCATTTAAAAGTGAACTAAAAATTAAACTTAAATTAAAAATAAAATTTCTTAGCCATGCTACTCGTTTTGTAATCTTACTTAAGCTATCTGAATATAAGCAAGATATATTTTTAAGTTTTATCATATCATATGTTGGTTGATATTGTTAAAAAGCTTCGTCTATCAAATGTTATCTCTGTTAGTCTGAAGGATTTTTATCACGAACATGGCCGACATTCAATAGCCTTGTTCCAGCTGCGATAGATTAGCTAGTTTACATGCTAGACAAATATTTTGCGGTGTATGCAGAGCCTAGAGGAGGGAAGAGTACAGAGTAGAATGTGGGAAAGAGAAACACAGACATACCGCTGGTCTCTTTCTCTCACAGCCTATGCAATATTTTTCACATTTCATAGCATGCATGAAGTGTTTACGCCGTCGAAAGAGACAAAAAAGATAGGCAGAGAGACAGAGGGAGAAGGAGAGAGTGGGAAAAAGAGACAGAGATGAGGAGAGGAAGGGGGAGAGAAGGGAGGAAGTGCAGCTAAAAAGAAATCAAAATAACAACAGCTACGACAACAACGAAAATCTTTTATGTAAAATTGAATATTCATAAGTTGAGCCACACACAGCAGCAGCAACAACATCAGCAACAGCAGCAGCAACAGCAACAGCAACAGTGGCAGCTCAGGCAGGCAGGCAGGCTGAAGCCGCCGTAGAAACCTCACCATGTTGCCGTTGCTGTAGTTGTTGTTGTTGGTGATGCTGCTGTTGCTGCTGTCGGACGGCTGTGGCAGTTGATTGTTTTTTTGTGTAGTTTTGTTTGGCTGAGTGAACCTGCAGACGCTCACACACACACACACACACACACACTGGCAAAGTTGCCGTTGTTTGCTATTTTGTCATGCAAATTGTATTTATTGCGGCGAAAAGCAACGACAACAGTAGCAGCAGCAGCAGCAGCAGCAGGAGCAGCAGCAACAGCAACAGCAGCCGCAACATCGACTGAGAGACAACGCGCCGCGTAGTTGTAATTGTTTACTATTTGTCATGGTGTGTGGCTGTGCATGTGTGTGTGCGTGCGAGTGTGTGTCTGTGTGGGTGCAAGTGCTGTGTGTGCTATTGTAAAAGAAGAAAATTGACTGCCGACGGCATCGCGGCACGGGCAACACGCATTTCTATGCAGCAACTGGAAACTGGCAACAACAACAACATGCATAGCAAATGCAACTAGGCAACAACACGCACACACGAACACACACGCACACACACACACATTGTCAATCATGCACACAACACAATACCAAGTCAAGATGGTCAGCTATTGATCAAATATGCGCAGTACTGTTCCCACTTGCATTCCCAGATTGTGCAGCGCAGAAAAGTAGGCAACAGAAAAAGCTGCGATCAGATTAAATGCATTAGACTGGGAAGAGTTGGGCGCAAGTGCCTGCAGATAGCCTTGTGTACCTAGAAAGTTGCAATATACAGCAATGTAATTCATATCTGGGCACCTGTTGCACTGTGGAAAAAAGTACAGGGGATGCAAAAGTCAGCACAGCATATTTAAAGTTGCTTTTATATTAATTTGATGATTAAATTGAAGCCTTTGCCATTAGCTAATTAGTATTTGAGTGCAGAAGAGCAGCAAAAGTTGTTCTAGAGTTTTTCTAGAATATTTTTAATGCTTTCGCGTTAGCTTAGCCCCCTCGAAACTCCTTTTTGAATGACTCTTCGTCATAAAAACTATTATGATTGCCCTTTAAGTAGTTGGCTTTAGTGCGTGGCCTATCTGCATGGAGATAATAGGCATATAGTGAGTGAGGGAGGAGCACGAGTGCAGCAATGCACTAATTTGATTTGCAGTCGCAAAGTTTACGATTGCATTGCGGCCACTTTGGGGCGGTTTATGTTTCGCTTGTTGTCGTAAAAGTGCCCCGATTTGACCCCCTCCCCTCTTGTGGCAGATGAAGCCACTCAGTTGCCTGCTAAAAGTCATAATTGTGCCAAGACAAACTTTATGGCAGTTGCTCTGGCTCAGCTTTGAAGCTGAGGCGGTTCTCGCCCCGAAGCCACAATCAATTTACATACGCGGCGCACTCAGTCGATAAATTTTAATGCAGCACACGCAGAGGAATCCTTTGCAGGCTAATTCCGACTTGGCTATTAACATAATCCTGCCTGCTGAGAGAGAGCAGCAAGCCGGGGGTCGTACAAATCCATCAAAGTTTTTGAGTATCTCAACGCGCGTTGCTGATGAGCATTGGCATGGCCAATGTGAATGCGAATGCGAATGAGTGCGGAATGAGTACGAGAATGAGTTTGAGAATGAATTCGAAGAATGAGAACGAGAATGAGAATGAGGCAACGTGTGGCAAATAAAACTGAGCATCGTAAAATGAGCCACGAATCTTGTTTAGAACTTGAGCACTGACACGAAATTTATGAGCGCATTTCGTGACAGAGATAGGCAGAGAGAAGGAGTGTGGGATAGAGTTGGTAGTAATGATGATTTAGCCAGGGGTTTTAGTTCTGCGCCAACAACATTTATAGTCAGCAATTTCCGATTGTTCCGCCCTTTGCAAATTGAGTTGAAATTTTCGAGGTGTGTTTTCCCACAACTGTTCCCAGTTGGCTTAGCTAACTTTTTGCCCACTTAGACACGCCTCAAAATAATCCATTCTAATTGAGTTGCAAAGTGTCTTCCCTCTGTGTGTGTGTGTGGTTGTTTTTTGTGGACTGTGCGTTATTTATGTCGCGTGGACAATTGTTTCGAGTAATTCGCAAGTGGCTTTTCGCGCTATTTATTGAATTATTAATTAACTGCAATTGCGCGTAATCAAATTGAATATTACAGCTGTCATCGAGTGGCCAAAGCCGAACAAGGCTCGGCTGTCATTAAATTATTTTAATTACATTCATAATTTAATTGATTTTAATTCCGATCTCGTTTTCCTCCGTTACCTTCCCTCCTTCTCCGCCGTCTGTTCGCTGGCTTAGAATAATTGCGCTGACATTTGACATTAATTAAACTTTTCATGTGAACTTAAAATATTTCATTGTGCTTGTCATTCTCTCTCTCTCTCTCTCTCTGTCTGTCTCTCTGACTTCCTCTCTCTCTCGTGCATTTTTTGCATACTTCCTATAACTAATTTTATTATTGCACATTAATCATGCGCCGCCTGTTAATAAATATTAATGGCCAATAGCCGCTCGGCCAATTGCTAATTTAAGCCATAAAATTGCAACAACATTTGCATTAAAATTGCCCTGATTTATGGCATGCAACAACAACACGAACAACAACAGTCAGTCTGCAGAAAAAAATAACAACAAGTTTATTTAAAAGCGAGAAAAAATTGTGCACAAAAAATATAAATAGCAATTAATTATTTGGCAGTTAACTGTGGAGGCACAGGGTGCACAGCACGACCAAGGAATACCCTGACTAGCAATTGTTTTAAAGAATTAAAATAAACAAAAAATTTCAATGATGTATTTTGATAATGACTTTGATTTATAATAATTATAGTTAAATAATTTGTGCACTCAATAAGACAAATGCAAACAATTATTTTAATTATCATTTTATTTTTCTAGGAAGTTGAAAATGTTTAGTTTGTTTTGAAGTTGAAGTAAATATATTAATCAAATCATATTGCAATAGTATACTTTATTTTCTTATTAATTTAATAATTTTATTAATGCTTAAATTAATAAATAATTCTTGAAGATGAAATAGATTTTTTTTGACCAATTAATATTACCTGGATATTAAAGGTTTTCTTTGCTTAAAAAAGAAGTAAGTAAATTAATCAATTGAAATTGCAATATTTAATATATTTTGTAATTAATTTAATTACTTTTTGAAGCTGAAATAAATTTGTTTAAATCAATTAATATAAGCTAGATAAAAGTAATTTTATTTACAAATGAATTGAATATATGTTTTTCAATGTGTAAAGTTAATTTAAATGGTTTTATTTTAATAATTATCAATAAATAATATGGATAATATCTTCAGCTCTTCTTAGTCTTCATCCGTTGCCAATTCTCAGTTTGTTTCACACTCTTCAAGGGTATTCGGATGCCCGGTTTGAATCGTTCTGTGGCCATTTGCTGCATTCGTTGCAGTTGGCGAGTTGGAGACTTCATGTCCTTCTGCTGCTGCTGGTCATTAAATGCATCTGCGTGCAGCAGCAGCAACAGCAGCAGCAGCGAAAAAGAGAGACTAAAAATCGTTTAAAAAGATACCCGACAGTGGGGGCGGGAGAAAGGGAGAACGAGGGAAAGGAAAGGAGGAGGGAAGGCAGCAGCCCACCGCAGAGCAGTCGCAAAAGGAGGTGCTAGTTCCGCTCTGACCAGTTCTATTTCCTTTTGGCCATTTCTAGAATTTGCATATTTCATGCCACAATGTATAATATTCATATTTATAAATCTTTTAACTGCACAAAACACAAACGGGACGCATCAAAAAGCCAAACGGACAGAAGTGAAAAATGTGCAAATAGGAAATGAAAATGCTAACAAAAAAGCCAAAGCAGCAACAATATAAAATAACGAAACACGAGGCAAGTCCAGAAAAATAATAATAAAATGAAGCAGCAACAGTAGCAACAGCAGCAGCAGCAGCAGCAGCAACAACAGCAGCCGCAGCCACAGCCGCAGCAGTAGAAGAGGCAACATTCGCATTCGTATTCACACTTTGCGCATAAAAAGGAGACATAAAAATGTGTTGCAACTCCGAATTGAATGAATGAATGAATATGACTTTGCCACACTCCCAAGCACAGTCGAGCATGCCCCGCCTTCCCCTGCTTCTCCTCCTTCGCCCGTCTCCTACTGCCGCCACACAATAAAAATACTTGCCTCATAGTTATGGGCCAAGCTGAGCAGTTTCTGGCACGGCGCTGTGATTTTTCATTTGGCCACCGTCGTGCCGACTCTCGTCCGCCTTCATCTCCATCTCCGTCTCCATCTCCGCATCCGCATCCGTCTCTGTGTCCGTCCGTGTCCCTCTTCGTGTCGGTGTCCGTGTCCAGCTGCCGTCTCCGACTCGGGGCAACAGTTGTGTCAACGTCGGCCAAGGCGGCAAAAGCCAAAAAGGCAACGCGTGCTGCATGCAACTGCAAAAGTGCCCACACAGACAGAGACGGGTGGAGGCAGAGACGGAAGGGACGAAGGGGGGAAGTGCCGGCACTTGCAGGGCCCGTGGAACGTTGCACAACACACAGACTACGCTCAGTTGCATTTATTAAAAATTTTGTTTAGCTTTTTAGCCGCATGCAAGTTGCCTTTTTTTCGGCCATATGAATAATAAATTCGTTTCGCAGCTTGAATTTGTTTATTTTTAACGCCCTGCAAAAAACACCCCATGCGCCGAAAAGGCAACGCTTTAAATACCCTATAATTTGTGAAGTATTTTAATGGGAGTTTATCAGATATTTAATTGGATTTGAATTTTTAAGGCAAATCATTTCTAGACTGCATTGATATCTGTTTATCGATATTCTCTGCGGTTGTATCGATATTCTTTTTCTATTAATTGATAGTCTCTATCGATATTCTGTATTGTTTTATCGATATCCTCTAAATATAATCAAAATAACTAAGGATCTCTTCTCTATACTGCCTTATATTCTCCCGATATTTAGTTTATTTGGATATAGTCTATTGACTAGTAGATATATTCTAACAATATATTGGTTTTTTCTATCGATATAAATATTTAAGATCTGTTTTTCTTTTTTCCAATTACAGCATGAAATATTAGTCGTGTAAGATTAACAAGATACTTTAAAAGTATCGATATAATCGATAAATTCAATAACACTGCCTTATGTTTTATGAGCTTTTCGACTTCTGCAATTTCTCAAGTAAATTCTAACAGACCTTCCACCGATAAATCGATATAATTAGCTATCGATATTTTTGGTATTATAACACTTATCGACTTCCAAGTTAAAGCGAGTTTATGCAATTAAGTTGGTTATACCCTTATCGAACTTCCTGCAATTTATCGATATACCCCATCGATATACTCTGTCGCATTTGATATGCATTTAAAATTCATGGCATTTTTATTGCCCGCACATAGGCAGCACCAGCTGAATTTGTTGTACAGTGTAGCCCCATCGTGGCTGCGTTCGTGCGAGCATTTCCCACTTTTCCTTTTTTTTTCGCCATTTGAATATACGAGGGTCGTTTGATAAGTCCGTGACTTTTTGTATTTGCCGCGCACCTGCTCTAAATACAACACTGCTCCTGTCAGCAGTTGTCGATTGACAACAGCTGACTGTAAAATTTTGGAAAGCTGCGTTTTTTGGTTTGCGTTTTATAGGCATTGAAAGCAGACGATCTCGTGAATTTTAACGAAAATGGAAAAAGTGAATTTCGTGTCAGCATGGCAAAATTTCATAAATTGGGCTACGAACTGCTACCCCATCCAGCATATTCTCCAGATTTAGCCCCTGTGACTATTTTTTGTTTCCAAACATGAAGAAATGGCTCGGCGGTAAGAGATTCGGGTCATCACAGAAACAAACGACTATTTTGAGGGCCTTGAGAAAACCTATTATTTGGAAGGAATAAAAAATTGGAAAACGCTGGACTAAATGTATAGAGCTAAAAGGAGATTATGTTGAGAAATAAAACGCTTCTTTGACGAAAAAAATATATTTTATTCAAAAAGTCACGGACTTATCAAACGACCCTCGTATTTTCCACTTTTCTCTTTTGGTTTTCAGTGTGCATTAATTTTTGCCTGGCACGCGTCGCAAGCAGCTGCGTGTGACTTTCTGGCTGCCACTGAAATTAGCGCGGCATTTAAGCAAACACACACACACGTACACACTCGCTTGCCTGGCCACGCCCCCTTGCACACCGCAGGCAGAGGCAAATTAACTGGTGTCTCTGTTTAAGGCGTCGACGTTGCACTTTTCGTGCCGCGTTGCCTGCAAAAAGTTGCAGCACCAGATCCAGAAATTCGGCAGGCCAAAGAGCAGGCTCACCTTCCCCCCTTTCCCATTCCTCTCCTTCTCGTTTCTCGTTCTTTACTTCCTCTTTACCCCTGCCGTGTGCAACCGTTTGTTGCAGCCTGTCATCAGCTCTGCTCGCTGGCTACAAATTTGCCTCGTGCCGCGTATGATGCGTCCGCAGTTGCCTGTCTTCGTGACGTCCTAATTAGCTGCGACTTGACGCAACCGACTTGCCGTCTCTTTCTTGTCTACTCTCCCTCCCCCTTCCCCCTCCCTGTCAGCGGGGTAGACGCCTTGTTAAGTGAGCATGCGACATTGTGTGCCCGAAACAATTACGCAACACTTAAGCGCACTCATAAGATTCGTCCCACAGTGCCATCATGCCGTGAGTCGTGCGTGAGTCTCGTTCACGTAGTTTTTTTATCAAGTAAAATCAGCTGAAATTGCTACTCTGGGACATATGTTAAATAGCCACCACTTGTCGTTTACATACGTAGTTTTTTTTTTCTTATGTAAGTATCGTCGTACTTTTGTGATCAAGTCGTGAGTCGTGCGTGAATGTCTCTCAGAAAGTTTTTGAAGAAGTCAAATTGATTTGGAGACAATACAAATCTAACACTTGTCTTTCTAGTATCGTTTTCTTTTATATAAACCACCAGCCTAGGACAACATCGTGAGTCATGCGTAAGTTGTGCGTGAGTCTCATGCACATTGTTTTTTATTATCAAGTGAAATCAATTTAAATTACTACTCAGGGAGCTATGTTAAATATCTCCCACTGCTCTTTCTCGTAATATTTTCTCTCTTATGTTAGTATCGTGTGATTTAGTCGAGAGTCGTGCGTGAGTCTCTCTCAGAATGTTTTTGAAATAGTAAAAGAAGTCACATTGCTATAGAAAGCAATAAATATCTTAAAAAAGGCAATACATATCATAACTTCGTCCTGAGTCATGCGTAAGTCGTGCGTGCCTCACGAGTTATATTCCACACAGCAAGGATGCTATGAATATAAGTTGTGCCTTAGTTCACGTTTTACTTGTACAATCGAGAAATTGAGCTTCAGTGGAGAGTGACTTCATAAGGTTAAAGTTGTTCTAAAATAAATTAGTAATTTAATCTTTCATCAAACACCTTCTTATAATTGTCTGGCTATTGCTCAGCCAATTCCAACTCACTTTCTATAAACAGGCAAATAACTTTCCTAATTAAAGTAAATCCAAAAACCTGCTAAATTCATTCGATTTTTCGCTTTCATGCGATTTAGCAATGCTCAAAGAGCGAAATTAAAATCGAATTGCAGAAATCGAATACTTAAAGATTGACTAGCTGCCGCACCTTCTTTCTCTCTCTCTCTCTTTTGCCTTGCGAAATCTCATCTGAAGCCCATTAAACTCGCCCACACAGCGAATAATTTTTAACGCTGACTCTATTAAAAATAAAACAAATGAAGAAGAAGAGGAAGAAGAAAAAAGGGAAATTGCAAGCAAATTCTCGACTTGGCAAAATGAATGAGTCTGGTCCCGGCGTGGGTAGTGCCAAAGTGTGGCAAGTGTGAGGTGGGAAGTGGCGTCGATTGAGTTCGATGATGGTTGCCAGTTGGGGGCGAGAGAGAGAGAGACCACTGTAAACTAGCCAGACCATCAGCTAAGCCAATAATCAGGAAACAGAACGAGAGAAGGAAGGGGGAGGGAGGGGAGAACGCAGCCGCGTCTGTCCGGTGGAGGGGCGGGCAGCTGGTTCGGTCGGTCGGCAGCTAATTTATTACGAACATTTAACAAGCATACTCCAGGGAGGCTTCAGGGAGGCCGCTTTGATTTATTAGGTGTGTGGTACCTTTTTTTGTATTTTTTTTTAAAGAAGAGAACAAAAATTCGGCCAACTGGCAGCAGCGAGGAGAAATAAGGAGCAGCAGGAAATGCCGAAACACTAATGTGAATGTAATTTGTAGTTAATGTCTTGGCCCAGCATGGTGGGCGGCACCAGTTTTTCTGCTCGCCTCGCAGGCTGCGTTTAAGGCGTTTTAATTGCTCGCACCAAGGCCCGCACTGATGTTCCCTGGCTGTGGATGCTGTGCAGCTGGCGTTGAAATATCTAACAATATTTAGAGGGGGAAAGAATGGAGAGCATCACTTCAAGGAACTCAAGTGATTACTAGTTGAACTGTTTGTCTTCAATATAATGCTGAATAGGTTGGAGTTTATTTTGATTTGAGTGCACTGAATTAGTTTCTTTTAGGGGGAAATTGAACAAGAAGATTTTGAATGTACTGTCGTATTATGGAGTAAATGAAATGAAGGGTCTTCTGTGTTGTTTGCTCTGACAATTTCTTCTTTCTTCTTAAGTGCAGTGAGCCTAGATTGGGGAGAAGTAAGACTCTTTCCTTAATGCCTCGTTGTCTCAGTCTCTCTCTCATTTTTTTTCTTTCTCTCAATCTCTGCTCTCCACAATCAATCGTCCTATATGATTTACTAAGGATTGATTGATCTAAGCATTACTTCTTTCTTCATGGGTGTAGTGAGTTCAGAATGTGGATTAGTAAAACTTAGTGTTTTATTCACACAAATCACATTCTCTCATTCCCTCTAACATTTCTTATATTTCTCTGAATGTATGCTCTGACTTGATAACGTTCTGCTGCTCTCTTTATCTTTATATCCTATTTTGAGGTGATGATTATGAAATAAACATTTCTTCTTTCTTCTTGAGTGCAGTGAGGTTCTTCCTCCTTGTCTCATACTCTTTCTCTTTAAGTCTAAGACTCTTTCCTTAGTGACTCAGTGTTTCATTCTCTCTCTCATTTCTTTTATTTCTCTGAATGTCTTCTCTGACCATATAACACTCTGCTGCTCTGTTTGTCTTTATGTCCTATTATGAGGTGAAGAAAATGAAGAGCCCTATATGGCTTACTCAGTGTTGAGAGATCCAAGCACTTCCTCTTTCTGTAGGAGTAAGACTCTTGCCTTATTGTCTTTCTCTCATCCTGAGTTCAGTGATCCAAGCATTTCTTCTTTCTGGAAAAGCAGTTCTTCTTTCGGGACTCTTTCCCCATTGTCTTTTTCTCGTTCTAAGTATTCTCTGAACTTTCTATTATCTCGCTTTTGCAACTATCACTAGACAACCTTCTGTTACTTTCTTTGTTTCTATTATATGTTTCCTTAATTGTAAACTAAAAATCCTCTTTCAAACTATTATTAAGGGCAGCACTTCAAAGCCTCAGGCTTGCTCTCCCAACTAACCAAAGTTGAGCATGTTTAATCACACTCGAAGCTGTGAAACTGTTTGTCAGTCGTACTTTCTCCACTCCGTCCTCTCTCTTCAGTCAAGTCTCTATTGCTCTCGCGGCTTTGGCGCCTCGCTCGATGCCATTAAAGTCCATAAATCACAACATGGCATAGAAATAAATCAACCCTTTATTATCAACACATCGCAATGTTTGTTATCGAAAGGGTTATTTATAGTGCTCCAGGGAGCAGGTCAGTGACAAGGAGTGCGAGGGCGAGGGCGGCCGGCGGCTGCGTAATATCCAAGCGGAGACTTGTTAATGCTAACGGAATTAAATGCCGGGTCAGGGTTCAAGGTTGCCAGGGTGGCACTTGCTGACCGCGTTGCCTACTTTTCCGGGCAGACAAAGCACAGCTAGATACATGTGTGAGTACTGCTGTCTCCCCCCCTCTCTCTCTCTCTCTCTGTCTTTCTCCCTGTCTATCTCTCTCTGTGTGCTGTTGTCGAGCTCATTAAGCAAATCGCATTATTTGCTCATAAGAATTGCGAGCATTTACAGTGCACTAACCCGCCGCACGCACGCTCTGACTGTCCCCGAAGAGAGGAGCTTCATTTGCTGGCAATTGAAAGACTGAAACGACTGACGAGCTGACTGAGTTTAGTACTACTGGCTGATGGAGAGATTGCCTGGTGGACTGACTGACAGACTGAGTGTGTGGAGAGCTCACATGGCAAATGAATACATCATTAGCTGCATGAAATGTCCTTATGCAGCACACTCACACAGACAACAGCAGAGCACAAGTGGCCCATGGCATGACTGAGTGAGGAGAGGGTAGTGGGACACAGTCAGCCAGGGTTGCCACACTACGAGTTGCCTTGGCTAAGCTACTTAAACAGTACAACTTTGAAGTGCTTATGCAAGTTGTTAACTCATTATGCGCACTGCTGCAGACCAAACCAAGCAACACAAAAAGCCAATTCGATTTTATGCAGTAAAGCCCGAATTAAACAGACCACAAGATACTCTACAAACACAACTCGTTTTGCTGCTGCGCTTATCTGTTTCCACTTGCAAGAAAGATGTGAAAGATTTGGTAAATTTCTTTCTCTCTGTCCTCTTCTCTATCTTCTTCTCACTTCACTTGCTGTATTTATATACATTTCTTCCACTTCCTCTCTTTCTTCCTCTCTCTCTCATTACCAACCTACTTGCCATAGCTGAACTACCCACACTGTAGTTAGCGTAGCACAGAAAGATGCCACTCCAATTGGCACGGTAAGTGTCTGATAAGAATATTGCTATGGAAATGCCGCACGTAATGTCAGATACACACACGCGCACACACACTTGCACTCCCACACACACACACAAGCATAGCTGAAGCACCTTTTGCCACAGAAATCTCGTATGATAATTTACCGTGTTTGTTTTATAAGACTATTAGAGAGACTCCAAAAGCAATTAAGGCTTGCCAAAAGGCAAGCCAAGTATGTTATAATTTATAGGATGGTGGGCGCTGAGTGGGCGTGGCTGTGTCTGAGACGGAGCTAGGGCTCCCCACGTTTATCAGCACGTTTCTAAGCAGCTTGTTGACAAGCAAATTGTGCCATAAACTCAGCTCGCAATTCGTAGATGCAAATTAATTTTTAACTTTTTGCAGAAAAATTTGAATGAAGTTTGCTCAGTGACAAAGAAATTAAGTTGGTAGTAAGGTAGTTTTTTGTGTACTTTAAAAATGGCAGATATATTTATGATAATTTAGTTACAGAATTCAAAAAAGGAACGTTCTTTTCTTCAAATTTGATCTCTATTTCTGTATTTTATTCAACTTCCTTGAAATTAAACCCATTTCCAATGAATATATTTAATGACAAAACTTACGATATTGTATGTTTACACTGTCTTCACTTTAATAGCTAATCATGCAACAAAATCGGAAAACTCATCAAATCAACGTGATCGCCAACAAATTTCCGTTGCGGTTCCGTTTCCACCGCCTGGGACTCTGCTTGGACTTGTTGCCAGTGGAATTTTTAATTAAATTGTCGCCCAGAGTCATATTCAAATACCACAACAGTTTGACAGCTCCTCAATAAATTAATTTCCTCTGCCAGACAACATCCTCCAACTGCCTCCCTATCGCAGTAGGAAAGGTGTCTATGCGGACACTCCTTGGTAATCGCACTCCACTTCCAGCTAATCGCATAAATTGACAATTCCAACCGAGAAAGAGAAAGAAAAGCAAGTGATAGATGAGCGACAGAGAAGGAAGTCAACCTATGATTGTTTACAGATTCCTTTAGATATGGCAAGAAGCTAAAATCGAATCGTCATTAAAGTTGCTCCACGACAAAATTAATTGTTGACCGACTTGGCGACCCTTTTTTAGCTGTTCAAATTGAAATTTTCTTTAAGCGTTCAAACAAATTTGAACTTAATTTAAATACAACAAAAAAAAAAAAAACAAGAAAATAAAAGGGAGTGAAAACAAAAAACTTTGCAGACAATTGAGAAAAGTAACGGCCCGAAATGAAGTGCAAACGAAACGAAGCGAACCCGAAACGAAAAGCAATCCAAATAATAAATCACACCTTTGTCACTCAATGCGTCTCGTTTTTTTCCAATTAAAATGCCGAAACGCCACACTGGAAACTGCTCCCGAAGTGGGCCGAGTCAAAGCCGAACCGAACCTAGCGCAGTGAACCCTTCCTCACTGAGACATGTAATTAGTTGACAAAGGTGTTGGCGGGACTTAATTGAATTTTTATCTCGACCTGTACTTAGCGAGTCTCTCCCTAAAGAAAAGGCTTCAACAGGGAAAAAGAAGAAGTTGATGAAACTCTGCCAAATTTAGCACAGATTTTGAGGATATTTTTAGCAAATGGTGAGAATACTTTAGAATTAATTGTGGGTGTTTATTGAGCTTCCATCAAATTTGTATAAGGTCTACATAGTATGTGCAATATGAATTTATTGGTATGTATATACCATAATTCGATTAATGTAAAGCGTCATCATATATCGAAACCAAATTAAATAATATTTGGTGGAATCATATGAACGACGTTTTGAATATTCATATTCATAATAAAAATGCATTTTTATCTGCATAAAAGTTTGTATACAATTTTGTAATGGGAAATGTTTCTTGGATCACTGTAAACTATTAACAGATCTAACATTCTTATTCGAGTTTCGCCTTGCAATATTTATACCCTTTAGTCATAAGTCTGTCTCTCTGTCAGTCTGTTTGACCCTTTGAAAACCTAATTATTATAATTTTTAAGAATTTGGCGAACCAAATTTGGTGTCAAAATGTGTTATTATTGCATGCAGATGAAGCATATTTTAGATATTGGCCACGACCTCTTCGATAAAATCCGTATTCAAATTGTAAATGCAATCCACGATACTTCATTTTTTGGTAAACACAATAACTATTGAAATTTGATTGCGTTAGGATAATTAACATTAAAGTTATTTAAGAGACAATTTCAAGGGATACTGGTTTCCAAACTCTACAAAGTATGCAACACAAAATGCGCTAAGTGTAGAAGTTAGATGAATATACTTTGATGCCGACAAGTTTTGGTGAGAAGCAGTCTGTTTCAGATGAGCACACCCGACTCTAACATTCATGCTTGCTTCCTATATTTTGTAGTTTCAATATTTATCGAATGTTATCCTCTTACATTGCAGTACTTCATTATTTAATAAAGATGTTGGATTTTATAAGAATAATATATGTATGTTACATTATATACTATACAGACTATATCTAATTTATCCCTTTCTCTCTTCCACTTGAAATATTAAAATCACATTTTCTGCGAATTCATTCCCTATACTTTTCTGTTTTCCCGGCTTAACTATATCTCTAAGCTGACAATAATTGCTGCCTTGGCAATTGGCATTGTCGCTTGGCTTCTTTGCAAAGGGAAAGGCTTGAAAAGGGAGAAGGTAGCAGCGATGCAGAGGTGCCTCACAAACAAGTCGAAGGTCATAAATTGGCATTTTTATTGAATGCCAACAAAGAGGAAAACACTTTTAATTGCTATTACTAACTGGCTAACAGAAGATTCCTCCTGGCCGGGGAATTGTTAGAGGCTCCTCGCCCACGCATCCGTACTTGTTATTGTGCAAGCTGCTGCTGTTGTTGTTGTTGTTATTATTGTTATTGTTGATTTTTAGCAATGCGCTTCATTGTTTCGCTTTTTGTTGTGGTCGGATTGCGTTGTCTATTGTTGTCCCTCCTGTTGCTGTTGTTGCTGG
Organism: Zaprionus indianus; assembly: GCA_018904595.1. Taxonomy (NCBI): domain Eukaryota; kingdom Metazoa; phylum Arthropoda; class Insecta; order Diptera; family Drosophilidae; genus Zaprionus; species Zaprionus indianus. The sequence continues at coordinate 26,777 of JAEIHA010000658.1, forward strand.
TGCCAAGTTGACAATTCGCCATAGTTGTCCGTAGTAGTTGGGGCATCAAACCGCAGCAATGTCAGCATAAGCCGATTGCGTGGAATTTGCCATTGTCCGCTCTGTCTCTGGCTCCGACTGTGACTGTGACTATGGCTCTCGCTGGAGTCGGGGGAATTACGCGTAGCCCGGGCACCGCACAAAGTCGCATGATAAGTCAATTGTTGTCTGGGAATCCCTGCCCGGAATAATGAACTCAGCAGGAAAACAAACAATCGACATGCGATTTGTGCCGTGTCATAAAAAAGAACGACGACCAAGTGGGCTGCAATTGAGAGAGCGTGCCTGCAGTTCTGCTGCTGCTGCTCCAGAGTGAACGGGGGCGTGGCAAGAGCTTGCCATTATTAACTGCAGTTAGTTTCAATTTGCGGCTACGATCTAATTGTTCATTACGCTGCTTATCCTGTCTCCGTTTCACTCGCTCTCCCTCTCTCTCTCTCTCTCTCTCTTTCTTTCTCTTTCTGTGTTTGCCCATCGTCAGCCCGAATCGAGTTTTATGACCAACAATTGCGCTTAAGTGGACTCAACTTTACGAGCGGCTCCTTGGCCTCGGCCTGGCACTAAGGCGTGGTCTTTGTTTCGGTCTAGGGCCCAAGCGCCTCCCCCACTTCCTCTCTCCCTCTGCTGCCTGCCTGACTGCATGGAACAATTCAAAATATCACGCAAGCCAAATCAAGTTGTGTGTGTGTGTGTGCTGCAATTGGTGAATTGTGGGTGCCATGAGAAGGTGAGGGAAGATTGGGGGTGGTGTGCGGAACGTCTTCTTGTTGCCACTTCGATGTTGACATGCAAACATAAGCCGAATGCGACAACAAGTGAGCACCATGAAGAGTATGTGATGTGCTAGTGAATACCCAGTGGAATGTGATGAAATTAAGTTGAAAGAGAGAACTTTGTCATGAAAAGTAAAGGTTTTTGATTTGAAATCGTATAAAATAGTGAGGAGTGTATCTTTATCTTTATGAAGTTTATTACTTGAAATTTGGATGGATACAAATAGGTCGTTATGTATAGTGAGTATTCATAAACAATTTGTTTGAATACTTTCAGAAATATTTTCTTAATAGCATATTTACAAGTTTACAATAAAATATTAATGAATAAAAATTTTAAAGAGATTGATATCTCGATGATATTCAACGAATTTCATAACCTATTTTAACTTCTTTTAACCTATTTTAAACTATTTCAACACCTTATTTTTATTCATTTTAACCTATTTTAACATATTTTAACCTATTTTAACCTAGTTTAACCTATTTTAAATTATTTTAACCTATTTTAACCAATTTTAACCTATTTTAACCTATTTAAACCCATTTTAACATATTTTAACCAGTTTTAATCTATTTTAACCTATTCAAACCTATTTTAACCTTTATTAAAATATTTAAAACTATTTTAACGTATTTGAACCTATTTTAACATATTTTATCGTATTTTAACCTATTTTAGCTTGTCGTAACCTATTTTAACCTATTTTTTGAACTATTTTCCCAAATAATTCTTGATGATATTCAACCTATATCATAACCTCTTTTTAGCTATCTTAACCTATTTTTACGTATTTAAACATATGTATCTAGTCCTATTCAAAACTATTTTAACCTATTTCAACCTATTTGACCTATTTTCCCAAATAATATTTTTGAAAACGAAATCTAAAAATCTTCCCAATTATTTTTTACCTTTACTATATACACAGACACTATAGTCCATTCACAGCTGTATCTGATTGCCGCAGACAGCAATAAAACAGATCAAATGAATATCAAATATATTTTCGGGGGCGTGACAAAACTTGCTATCTCTCTCTCTCTCTCTGACTCTCTGCTGTAGTAGTTAATACACCCATTGGCAGACATTTGCCTTGACTGTGTGGCCATATCCGGGCACAACAAGGAGGCCACTGAACAAACAGTTGCCATGGGAAATTATTAGAGACAAATAAATTAAATTTTATAGCACCGCACCGAGGCACTGAAGGTGCCGACGATAGAGGGCGCCAGCGAGCACGCCACGCTTTGGTAAGCCAATATTTTATGACTACTTAATGTGCAACCCGCTGGCGAGAGGGGCAACAGGAAAAGGGGGCGTGGCAACCGCCGGGGCAATCGTCAATACAATTTTGATTGCCGTTTGTTGGCAATTATGGATTTAGTCGCTTGTTTGGCTGCTCTTTGTTGCCGTTCTTGTTGTTCTTGTTGTTGTTGTGTGGTTGTTGATTTTCGGTTCCAATTTCGGGGGCAGCAAAGAGCAAGAGAGAATGCAGAGAAGAAAGAGCAAGAAGGAGGAGTGGGAGGTTCGCTGTGCAATTGGCCGAGTGCACTTCAATTCCTTCAGCTCCATTAATGCCGCAACATGCAAACTAAAAGTTAAGTTTTACCTACAGCAACAACAGCAACAACAACAACAACGTGCCATGTCCGACAGCAGCATTTAACAAAGTTATTGAATGCCTACCCAGTACTACCAGAGTTGCCAGAGCAGCCCGAGTTGCCCAAGCTGCTCTCTAGCTGACCATCATCAACGCCAGCTTATGCTCTGTCTTTAGGCTTTCACTCCTGTTCTCTCTCTCTCTCTCTTTGCTTCTCATTCCTCTCGCTCTGGCAGCTGCAGCACCTTTTGTTTTTTACAAGCACTTTGCAAATATTTATGGCTGAAAGCAGCGCAAACAATAAACTCATAAACTGCAGCGACGCCATCGACATCGACAGCGGCATCGAAGTCGCCATCGCCATCGCCAACGGCTGCGAAACGGGACACAGCGCTGGTAAATCGATTTTGAAAATGAATTATGTTTGCTGTTCTGCAATATACACAATATAATATATAATACACACACAGTCACACACACACAGGCACATCGCACGCACCGTGGAGCAGAGAGCAGCACAATGTGAACACATTGTCAGGCCACAGCAGCATATCCAATTTGCGATGCCAGACAAAGGGAATGCCATATCTTATGTATGAGCATATGACAATACTGCAGTCTTAATTATAACAGATCTCTGGCTTTTTTATTTTTTGGCAGCAAAACTCAATTATTTTGTCGGTTTATTTAAAAGGGGAACGGCAGCAAAGCAGTTTTAAAGGAACTTTTATTAAGTCTTTTTATAGACTTTTATTATAGTAAAGTCAGTTCTCAGAATAATGTTATAAAATATTTTTAAATTATATTAATAAACGAATGAACATAAGTAATAATTTTAGATATTTTGTCGCAAAGTTTTTTGTTTTTCAAATTAACCTAAAATAAAATTAATCGAATAATTATTTTACAAATTCATTTTGAAGAGTCCTTTCTTTAGTTTAGTTTAATTATAATTTGCCAAATAAATAGTAAATATAATTTTATTTAATCTTATATAGTAAGCTTTGCTATTCAATTTCCATGCTGCTTCCGAGAAAATTTTCTTCCATATTTTTGTAGGGTATCAAATAGTCGACTACATTTAGTTAAACCTATGCAATATGCTAAAGGCTTGGCAGAGGGTCGAGGGCGTCAGTGTCGGCACTCTTTATGCTGTTTGCTTTGCACTTTTCTCTCTTGTGTCAAAGTCACTCTGTACACACACACACGCACACACACACACACGCACCTGCACACATACAAATGTGAAGTGCCGAGTGCACCCTGAGCCTGCGTAGCAAGTGCATTTTATAAATTAGCTAAATATTTTGGCAGTAGGCTTTGCCCCGCCTTCATATGTGAATTCATTTTCGACTCGGCTCAGAGTGTGCAGAATGTTGTTGTTGTTGTTGTTGTTGCTCCTGCTGTTGTTGTTGTCGTTGTTGTGCAAACATATGTCAGGTGCTTGGCAAATGAAGTTATGTCGTAATGAGAAGGCGTCGCAGCGTAAAATATTTGTAAATTCGAGACAAACATGGAGGAGAAACGAGCAGGCGACCCTCAAAGAGAAGTCTAATTAGATGAGTAAACAAGTGAGTGAATACACTCACTCACACACAACCACTCGGCACTCACATTGGACCTCGAACTGTAACCAAACATTAACATTATGCAGCGAACTGTGAATTATCAGTTCGTTACATTTTCACAGTTGTCAATTTTTAAATAAAATCATATTAACTCTGAGGGCTTTCTCGAATTTACCGATTAGTTTTGGACAACTTCCTCAGCCACCCCCTCAGTCCTGTGCAAACTGTTGTCCCTGATTATTGTGCGCATAATCATTAAAACGAACCGAATCGAACTGATTATGCATCATCATCTGCTGCCTCCTCTCCTAATAAACTGACTTTCCGAGTGCCCAGTCTCTCCCCCCTCCCCCCTGGAGCAAACTGATTGCCCCAACTGTCTGTCAAATGCGACTGCATTCGAATGCAAATTTCACAGCTATTTATAGAGTACTGAAATTTGTCAGTGGCAAACACTAGAATCATCACAATGACAATAAAATTTACAAATTTCATGCTGCCCTGCAGATTCCCAAAAGCCTTTCACATACTCTTATATCTAATGCCTGAGAGAAGAGTGTAAATATTATTTAATTTATGAATTTTTTTTTTGCTGCACAATTATTGTTCCGAATGGTTTATGTTATTGTAAACACGAACTAAAAAAATAAAATTAAAAAGGTAAAACATGTTGTAATCAATCAATTTTCTTTTATCATACTCTGCATAATCAGCTAAACACTTTTTGTGCTGTTGATTTGAATATCAATCAATATCTATCAAAAACTCGTTTCATTATAAATGTATTCGTACATTAATTAGCCTATATTCAATCAATTAGCAATCTTTTTCTGAGTATAAACAGACGATCAGAGAGTACTTCCTTCCTTGTTCAATAAAACAAATTATTTTATCTCTTTTAGATTAGATATTTTTCATGTTCATTTCATTTTTTCAATGTTTTATCAATGTTTCTTTCATTCGTTCCCAATATAATCAATTAATAAGAAATATAATTCTCACAATTAAAAAATCAACGAGATCGTACTCTAAGAGTCAATCAAAAAATCAAACAAGAGTTTCTTTCTTTTTATATTTACTTCACAATATAATAAAACTAAAATATCTTTCTTTATTTACAAAATCAAAGTCCTAGAAAGCTCTTTCGATATCAACAATTTATCATATCTTGCTGTCTTTTTCAGTCAATCAATCTTGAATTTCTAGCTGATATATATTACATCCACAACATAATCAATCAATGAGACCGCACTCATTTCTAAGTTTATTGAAAAGATGTTTATCACATTTAACTTAAAAATTTCTTCTACAAAATTGACCAATTTCAGTTATAAAACTCCTATTTTAATCAATCAATTAGAAATAATTTCCTTTATCTATTTTTCTAATCGATCAAATCGTTTTTTCTTTCCTGGTCAATCAATCATGCATTTATGTCTTTTAACACATATATTTATTCCACAAACAATTAGATATTTCCTACTTAATCCAATTAGTAAACTCTCTATCAGATCGTACCTTCTTTCCTGCTTACAAATCTCATGCCAAATCAGCCTTGATATCCGTTATATCTATAGTTTGGTTAGTGTGCCCGGACTGTGTCTCATTTACATGTCCAATGCAAAACGCTTGTCCCGATGAGTTGGGGCATAGGAGTATTGGAATCATGTTCATTCATGTCGTGCAACTGCCGTTGCTGATGCAACTGTTTGCTGCATAGTCGATAATTTCCGCCCCGTGTTGCCCTCAGGATCGATGCCTGAACCATCGCTCAAAATGTACACTGTCCATCTGTGTCCGCATGGGAAGTACACACAGTATTCTCTGTGTGTATTAGGGTGTGTGTGCGCACGTGTGTGTGTGCGGACGTGTGTGTGTGTTTGTGTTCTACTGCGCTGTGCGATGTTGTAATCCTAATGAATCCTGCACCTATTTATTTTTCATTGTGGGAAATTGTGCAAATGCCATGACAACATTTTGTACGGCAGACAGAGAGACGCCTCCTCCCCCCTCTCTCTCCCTCTCTCCCCCTCGCTCTTTGTCCCGCCTATTTCAGCATGTGTGTTCAATTGTTTAAATGTGCTGTTACAGCAACAAAAAACAAGACAGAGCTCTGGCATGTGTTTGTTGTTGTTTTGATACAACAATGTCCTGTCGGGGCAGAGGCAAGGGGCACGGGGCACGTGGCAAGAGAGGCGGTTTGTATTTGGCAGCCTCGTAGCCCCATTGGCCTCTGTTGTTGTTGTTGTTGCCCCAGTCTGTCTGTCAGTTGTTGTAGTTGTTGTCGACTGTTTGTGTTTTACATGAGGCATTGTCTCTCATCAGTTTAATTAGTCGCTACGCTTTTGCTTTGCTTTTGCTGCCGCCTGCCCAACAAAAATAATAAATGCTCCATCCTTCTCTCACTCTCTCTCTCTCAGTCTCCTTCTCTTGTTGTTCTCTTGTGCAACTGTTGTGCCAGCGAGTTGCCAAGTCTTTGCACAGTCCAGCACTGTCAGCCAGGCAGCAGGCTCGACTCAATTCGCCCAAGACACACGGCGGCGCATTTGCTTTTCGTTTGCATATTTCATGTTGCTGCGTCAGTTCCCCCTTCGGAGCAGTCGCACTGACGAATCCTTGATGAATTGGGCGCACAGTGCTGTGACTATCTGATGCAGCAAATATCTGGCAACTCTGACAAGAACTGCATTAATTGATATGTGGTTAAGTGAGTGGAGAATATTACGTATACGTAGGATGAAGCATAAACAGTTTGAATCTATTAATGGCACAGAAGATGTTGCTTAGGTATGTTTTGGAATGGGAAAAAGTACTTTAGAGAATAACAATTTACAGTTAAGGTGAAAGGTATGCATATTACGTATACGCACTGTGTACTTTTTAGATTATAAGTCTGATTGAAATAATTTTGTGTGAGCTAAAGAACATAAATGCTTAAATGATGTTCAGCTGCCTGCGAGATTTATTCTTAAGGTCAGAGTTGAATGCATTTAATATAAATTATGTAAATTCACTTTAGTAAAAGTCTTGTGGATTCTTTGATAAAAGGATATGATTAAATAAAATTAATATAGAAAGAAAAGCTTTAATTAAAAGCAAGTTACTCATATGCGTCATTAGCTATGATTTTGGAATGAATAATATAATATAATATGTATTAATAACATAACCTTTACCCTAAACAATCAAATGAGCTAAGTATTCAACCTGAGAAGATTATATAAAGAGATATAACAGCACTCAAAACGATTTCCAAATAAACGCAATCACTTGAATCACTCGTGAAAAGCGCAGAACATTTTCAGTGCGAGAGCGTTATCCACTTGTGCCAAAAAATATTGCACTTTTTGCCGCCACAGAAATCACTCAGCTAATGGTTTTTGCCAATGAATTTTCATCTGATATTCTCGCATTTCGTGTGTTTTTTGTTAGCGCTTCTAAATCAATCTGCCTTATAAAGGTCGCCAGTGGCATCAATTAACAGCGTTATCTAGTTCATGTTTGGATGTCACTTAACAACGAAGCTTTTCAATTCAAATTTTTGTGCGCATCGAATGCATTTTGCCAAAACAATTTTTAGTTGTGTTTTACGCGGCCACAAAAAAAGTGAAAAAAAAAAACAAAAAAAAAGATAAAAGGGTGGGAGGGAGGTGAGGTCAACACGAAATCGGCAATCGAAAATCGAATCGCAACCAGACGAAAATGTGCATTTAATGGGAAGCGATTGCAGCGGCGTCAAAATCGGGTGGTGCTTCTCTTTTTAACTGCCTCGTTAGCCCGGCCATCGAAGGCACATAAAAATTGTACGTTGTTTGACTGAAAACGAAAACGAAAGCAGCGCACCAGCACGACCTAGCACCCGCAACCACATCCACATCCGCTCCCCCTCCTCCTGCTTGGGTTACTCCTTTTGCTCCCCTTAGATTTATCGCTTTTATGCGCTGGAAATCACATTAGCCGCGCATAAAACCAAGGAAGCGCGTAAAAATTTTGCAAGAAAATGCATAGAGATCTGCGGCAGCAATATTTCGACGGACTATCACCTATAAAGGGTGCTCCGTCAAGGAAGCACGAGAAGAATATGCAGATTGCCAGAGGAACATTCAGTCTCCTTTTTTAGAACTTAGTAGTATAAAGAACCAAGCTGAACCTTAATTACTTAAACAATTGAACTAGTGCACTGAACATCTTTATTTCCTTAGAACTCGCTTTGACACCCGTTTTGCAAGGCATCATTTTGTTGCTGGCACAAATCAGAAATCATTGGGATAAAGGAAAAGAAGCAGCAGTAACAAAAGCAAAGTCGGAAGATGTGTTTGAAATAATAGGAGCAGTTTTCCCTTCTCAGAACAAGGGACGGGGGATGGGGACAAGGACGCAGCACTGCAGTCTGCCGTCTGCCGTCTGCAGGCTGCCAATGGTGCACATGAAATATGAGTTAAGGAAATTGATGACAAACATTTCAACGTTTATTGCATAAAATTACCATAAAATATTGCACGCAAATATTTTTTGCTCGTTATGCCACTTCTTTTTTATGCATTTTCGCGTATTTCAAAACGATCGACAGCAGTGCAAGCCAGAATAATTGCCACGCCAAAGGAAACCGCTCTTTGAAGTAAACTTTATCCAAGCAAGAATCTTTAAAGGGACTTAAAGGGATTCCGCTTTCCGACTAACCAACTAACTAATGATTTCCTTTCAATGTTTATCTTAAATAACTTATCAGCGATAATTCTATTTTGTGTTGCATACTTTAGTGTGCTGCCTGGAAACTAGAATCCCTTTAAATTACTTATTGAATTACTTCAATGCTGATTCTCCGATCGCTACCAAATTTTCAGATATAGTTTTGAGGTAGAAAGTTGTCGTAATTATCAAAAAAAAAAACTGCCCTGGTTTAAAATTACGCTTGGCGCTTAATTGTTTTCGATTTACGGGTAGATAAGGGCGTGGACAAATACTTAAATAAATTTACGTGCAATAATAAAACATTTTAGCACCAAATTTGATAGTCCCAACTTATATAGTCCCTAAAATCTTTGTTATAAAACTGACAGCCAGGCAGACATGGCCATATCGTCTCAGCTATTGATGCTGACCACAAATATATGTATATAGTTTCTATGGTGTGCCATGCCTTCTTCTGCCTGAGACATACATTTAGAGTTAGCACAAAATTAAAGAACCCTTCTACCTTATGGATGAAAGTCATAATATGTTCTGTTTAGTGACTCGTCAAACAACAATACATAAAACAAACTACTACATATATTTATTTATATAAAATAGGTCAATACACAAGCAAAACTATGCAAGACTTGTGCAAGATACCTTCGAATGACATTGACTGCCATTGCTAGTCTTAATACTTCTTCCCTCTCAACTTGATTCTTACTAACCACAGTTGCAGGGTGTGCCTGCGATTGTCTCCCGTTAAACACCTTTAAACAAAACACCCGCATTGGCATAATTAAAAATATTACCGCAGCTGCCTTGGTAGCTTCCTTCTCTATGGTCTTGTCTCCATCTCCTCTGCTCTCTTTGCTGCTTCTCCTTCTCCTCTTTCTTCTTCTGCTGCTGCTGCTTCTGCTGTTGCTGCTCCTTTGCTGGCGCCATTGCTGGTCATGTCATATTTATCACTACCTGCACTTTATTTTCCAGCCACTATAAATTGTTGGCTGCTGGAGGATGCCAGTGCGGGATGTGGATGTGGAGGAGGGGCTGTGTGGGGGGAGCAGCTTTTGCCATCAACCTGCCGGTTGGCACCCACAGGCAACATTATTTGACGTAACCAAAGTAATTTTAATTTTCAGTGCGCAGCACTCAAAAAGGAGCCATGGGCGTGGTTGTGGCGGGGGGAGCAGGGGAGGAGAGGCAACATAGGGGGAGTGGTTGCTGTTGGTGAACCAGCAAGTGGCACTACAATGCACTCGGCAATGGGAAAGGGGAACCGAAAGGGGGATGGAGGGTGGAGGGGGAACTGGTTGCTTAAGCATATTGTAAATAGACTGCATAATGAGCTGCGTTTGCTCTTTGAGACTGGCAGGTGGAAATTGAGAAGAAAATGTAACCGAAGAGACGTCGAGGCGGAAAGGAAAGCCACGCGAAGAGGGGGAGGCGGAAAGAGGGAGGGGAACAACAGCAATGAGAGCTATGAATTAAAGTTGCTGAATCAAATGAATTGAAATTAAAAGAAAGCAGGCGAAAGGAGACTGCGGAACATTGGACATCGAGTCAACTCGGAGAAGGTTGATAGGATTTTCCCATTAATTAAAATATTCTCTCAATGTGCAAAATTGTTTATTTATGGCAACATTTTGGGACTAATGGGTTTCCTTGTGGGGAGATCGCAAAACTTTAAAAGTGTCGACTAAGTGAATTGGCAGCAGGAGTGGAAGTGTATGAGGAACGTGGGAAATGTTTGATAGTGAGGGGAATAAATCATAATGTGCGATATGAAATTTTAAGTTAGAGGGTTGAAGAGAATTTGGAAATAGAAAAGACACTTGAAGCCGAGTTATTCCAAATCATTTGATACCATCCTTTATAAATAGAAGGGGAAGATGCATATATATAATGTATATATATTGTTAGGTACTATAAATTCTATTTACGAAACATTGCAAAAATCAGAATCGATCTAGCAATGATTGATGATAGAAAACTTTGATGAAAGAAAGCTTTAAAAGATATTCCTCTTCTTCTAAGAAACTTCTAAACCAATTAATATCGCCTTATAAATGTATAAAGGGAATGTATATATAATGTTAATATATTGAGAGTACCTATGCATTTGTTGATAAACATTGACGATACAAAGGAGATATTAAAATTAATCAGACAATGATTGAATTGGGGAGACTTGAAAAGAATGTTGGAATAGAAAAGATATTCTCCATACTTGGAGTAATTCCTAACTCAATCAATATCTCCCTATTAATATAGAAAGGGAATGTATATATAATATTTATTTATTAACAGTAACTATTAGTTTGTTGATGGCGATTAACGATACAATGAAGAAATTAAAATCAATCAGAGAATGATAAAATTAAATTCTACCCTCTATATGACAAATATATTCCTTCTCCAACTCTTAAATTTGCCTAATTTAAACGGGTCTGAAATTTAACATAACGTGATTTTGACAAATGGTAAATCAATTAATCTAAAGCCCAAAACCATGTCAAACTGCACTGGAACAGGGCAACGGAATGGCAAAGCAGACAGACAGTCAGTGGAACAGTTAGTCAGACGTTGTTTGGGGTCGCAGAGTCCTAAATTGAAAACAACAAATGTCAGCAGTTTTATGTACTAAAAAGCAACACAAATAGGAACAACAACAACAGCAACAGCAACGAAATCAACGAGCAACACAGACAAACACAATGTATAAATGATGATGTGGCTGATGATGAATGCGTGTGTATATGTGGAGACATTCCCCCCTCTCCCACTTTCTCTCCTCCCCTTCTCTTCTTTCTCTGCTCATCTAAATGTGTCTTTGTGTTGGTGGCAAAGTGAATACGAAATTTGCATACGTTGACTTTACGACTGAGCTGCAGAGTCCGCCCCAAGCCGAGCTGAGTCCCAGTTTTGGATCGCTCGAGTATCGAGAGAGTGCGGTCTCCGACTGGTCCATCGCCCTGTGTTTGTCACTTTTTCCCATCGTCCTGCGTGCACTTTCAACTTTCCATTCGAGGCGAGGCAATGCGACACGAGGCGAGGCGAGCCAAGTCGAGCAACATTTGCAGTAAAACCACTTGATTGCGGCCCTAAATTATATTATGGTCATTACGGGCAACGAATACGAGCATGAATACAAATGTGCCAACTCGTCTTTTAGCTCTGCCTGCCTCACTCCTTGTCTCTTACTCTGTTGCTGTTTTGGTTTCTGTTCATATTTATTTTTGCATTTTTTTTCAAAGTTTTAAGTCCATCAGAAATTAGTCTGTATCTTTTTTTTTACCCTACGCAAGCACGGGTATACTTAAGGTGTTTAATGAGTTGTGGTTTACTTAGTCTGTTCGTCCCACTGTCTGTCTGCTTTGCTATTGTGTTGCCCTGTTTCAGTGCAGTATGGTATGCATTCAACTTTAGATTAATTGATTAAGCATAAGTCCAAATATTTTTAAGTAAAATTTCATACTCGTTGAAATTAGGAGAATTTGAGAGTTGAAGAAGGAATATATTTATCAAGTAGAGGGTAGAATTTAGAGGGAAAGGAGATACTAAGAAGAGAGGGAATATCTTTCCTATTGGAACATTCTCTTTAAGTCTTCCAAATTCTATCAGTGTCTGATTGATTTTGATTTCTTAATTGTAGAGATCGAACAATATCTTTCTGTGTATAAAAGATGTTCATTTCATTTAGGATGAAAAAGCCAAATCAAAGTCTCTTTTATCCTTGACATATTAACTTAACGTGGCGTATTTTATATTTTAAAACTTCATTAATAAATTTCCTAAACTGATGGTCCTCATTTCTATATATTAATGAACTTGGCATGATATTAATCAAATCAGAAATCTTTTAAGTCTTTTTCCTGCATAGCAGCTTCCTTGTTCATCTTCAACTTCAATTGATTTCGAATTCCGGGTTCACTGCGCTCATTTCTCTCAAGTTGTCACTCGCCTCGCTGATCGCATCTTAATTGTCTCGATAGGCTGCGCATCTGCAACAATGCACGTTGCAAGGCTTCTTTTTAGCGTGTAGCATGCAGCACACAGGCGCAAGTCAGAGGCCACAAACTGTGCTAATTAGCACAGACAAAAAGAAAGAAGTGGGAGGAGAGAGGGAGTGGGAGGGGAGAGAAGCTGTTGGCAGACATGCGAGGAAAGCAGGCGCAATAATTACGAGCGTTAACCAACACACACTCACACAAAAGGGACTTCGGCACACACACTCACAACATAAGTTGTAAAAGGCGAATACATTACGCATACGCCATGCTGCGCGTTTGAGGCATTGTGCCGCGTTGTTGTTGTTGTTGTTGCCCCAAACAAAAGCCGCTGCACACAATGATAAAACAGAGCGTCGGATTTGGACAATGTGTCTGAGTCCGTGTGCCAGAGCGGATAAAAGCGTCGGCTTATTTACAAGGATTGCGAGGATAATGCAGCTCGCGGCAATGCAGCACGGACTTTGTGCCGCGCCCCTCGTCTATCTGTCTGTCTCTCTCTTTCTGTCTGCCTGTGTGTTTGTTTGTTGCTTGTTTTTTTTTTCAAAGTCTGCTTCATAGTTTTATTGATGCAAATGCACGGCGAAAGGGAGAGAGTTTCCATTTATTTAGCAGTCAGTCTGCTTTGTCGCTGGCAATTGCTTTAGGCTGCGCTATTATCTGCCAAACTAATCAGAGATATAAAGCATAGATAACGGTTAATGGAAAGAGTATCGCCAACACGTTTGTTACAAGCATAAACACAAGCTAAGGTGCTGCTGGTGTTGCTGTTACACAGTGCGTATGAATAATGTAGGGAAGTAGTTGCAGATGAAGACAAAGAAGGAGACTGAGATGGGAGTCAAAGTGGGAAGGGATGAATGTAGAGAGTGAGCTGGAAACGGAATCTTATTGGCCTCAATTTGCATGTGCACCTGCAAAAATGCGAAGCGCATCGAGACGCTGGCGACGAATCACGTAGGCAGCAATGCAATATACATACGAAGGTAGAATATATCGGTATATAACTCTATATATACACAAGCACAGCTGCAGCCAAGCGTGCACACACACACATGCTCAATGCTGCTGCCTAAGCTTAAGTGCCATTAGGCCCTGGAACCCAAGTGTGCGTGTGTGTGTGAGTGTGTGTCTGCACAGCATGTTTCAAAAGGAACATAATGCATATTTAAAGAGTTGCCTGGTAAGTGCCAAAAATCGAATACTTTAGTCGGCAACTTCGACTCACTCTCTCTCCCTCCCCCTTTCACACCCCTCTGCTTCATTCTGGGACCACAAACTTGCCACTCTTGTAGGCGTCGCCATGGAGACTCAAACTTAAGTGGCCAAGCCCAGACTGTGCTCTAAGCAAACATTGATATTGCCGACTCGCATTGGGGCTAATGACCCACAGCGTTCATAATCACTGCAGACAATAAGGCAAACAACTAGCAAATTGAATAAGTCAGCAGCCCCAGAGAGTTTTCCATTGGAAAATGCATGGAAAATGCTTAATATATTATTGTTCAAAATATGCACGCAATATTCCCAATAAAGCGCATATTTCCTGACAATTTTTTGCCATTTTTCGCAGCGCCTTCGCCTGCCACTTGAGTAATTAAATTCAGCAGCAACCGCCTGCTGCCTGCTGCCTCCTGGTGGGGCGTGGCATTAACGCTTTGTGGTTAACATTTTTGTGGTTAAATGAATTTAAAACACGCCTTGCCTCCACTCACATCGCGTCGCACACGTCGCGCGTGGCAGGTGCAAAGTGACAACAACAAATTGCCGCCCTTCGCTACGTCTGTACGTCTGTCCTGCTGTCTTGCAATGGACCAAAAGGACGCTGACATATGGAAATATCCTGATGAATGTGCATGGTAGGGGACACTCCGAGGGCTCTGCCCTTCGCCCAGCAATAGTTCGTGCTGACTGCCAGAGACGAATTGGTGCCCATTGACATGCAAATTGTTCGAGTGGCAACAACTGACAACAACAACAGCAGCAACAACAACAAATGCGGAAGCTCGATGGGAAGAAGTTATGGTGAACAATCAATGCTCTAACTTCAAATAAAGTAATCAATTTTTAGAGGTAAATGACATTTAAATAGAGATTAAGTTACAACTCTGTTCGGATTAATTATTATCATTAGTATTTAATTATGATTTATAAAAGAAATAGCATTATCAGTAAGTAATTTAAAACTTAATGTATAGTACAAGGTCCTGAAGTTACCTTGTGATCTTCTTTGAGCATCACATTAGTTCTTTTGACTATAGTTTACATGTTACTTATGCAGAGGAAATACTGAAGACGACAGACTTTGGTGCATTGAATGAGTATTTTATAAGGTTTTAACTATCTGAAATACATACAAAAGATATATAGATATATTGTGTATATAGATATAGATATTGATATGGATAAAGATATAGATAAAACTTAACTGTTGAGGTATTGTTATAATATTTTTACGTCATAATAATATTTTCTTTCTTCGACCTAAGCCAACTTCAAGCAAAGAGTAAAAAAGATTTGAAAGAGAGAGAAGTATATGTACATAGAAAGAGAGATAGATAGAGAGAGAGAGAGAGAAGGAAATATACCTATATATAGAGATAAAGATATTCAACTTAAATGTCACTCGCCTTGTTGAAGTTCCGTAAGGACTCCGCCAAGTCGCGTTACACGCACGTGCGATTTCATTATTCACATGCGTTGTGCCCCTTCTTCCTTTCTCTCTCTTGCTCCACCTCTACATCTATCTGTCTCTCGCTCTATAACTCGCCACCGCTTTTCACATGTATTTTTATTGAAAATAATTTCAATTCGCCGGTTCCGTCGTCCTCGTCGTCGTCGTCGACTGATGAACTTAAATTGACACTCGCTGGAATGTTCGCTTTGCTTCCATTTGCTTTTTAATTTCATTTTTTATTCCTCACCTCCCCCCCAATCGCAAACCCTTTTTTTATACCTTTTTTAATGTAATTTATTTGCAGTTGTAATTGCTGTTGTTCTTTTTCTCCCGCTGCTGCTGCTGCTGCATTACAACAACAAAAATGCGTATGCAAATTGTTTCTTTAATTGAATCATTTGAAGCCCGCGACGTGAACGCATGCCGCAATTTAACGTTTATTTTTAATAATTTGCGCTTATCGCGAATTCACAATTAAAAGCACGCAATAATTATTATTATTAATTATTTTCCATGCGTTGCGCATAATAACTACAAACTATTTTTGGAGATATATATCGCACGGCAACATAATGTATCCAATTCCAATAAATGAGCGAAAACTTAAATAGCTCAATAGTTTTCCATTTGAATAGAATATTATGTTAATTATTAAATAACAATAATTCATAGGAGAGTGAAGAGAGCAAAAGTTCAACTCATTCGATATTAGAATACTCTGCAATTTGTATCTGTGTGTGGAGTTGAGCTGTAGAGCAAAGAGTGCGAGCCTAACCAGAAGTAAGAAAAGAAAGAAAATCCCAGTCACACTTCCCAGACTGGCAGAAAACGCATTGAAAAACTGCGGAAGAGAAAACCTGTTACCTCAAACTTGAGATGGAAAATACTGAACTCCTTTTTTGCACATCCTCCCGCGTTAAATGCGGTTTCACTTAGAGTCTGTTGTAGTTTTGCATAGAACTTTCTAGTTCCTGTTAGTGTTTCTAAAAGCTTGGCATGCATGAAAGCCTCTGTTACGTCAAATGGGACTTTCTTTTAACTTTCACCCCTGTAGATACTTCATCCATCTCTGGCTGCATTTGCCTTCTTTAAAGAGATCCCAGGTAGAAATTAACTTCAATATGCATTACTTCAGACAAGACTGTCAACAACCTCGTGGTCGGCCATTGTCGTCGCAACATTGTCTATAAGCAGACTTCCCGTTATTTTGTTGTCTTCCTGTTGTTGTTGGTCTCTTGCCTTTTAATACTTCGCTTAAGCGCCATTCATCTTCATGGAAGGGCGTTGTACCTAGTCAGCTACCTTAGTTTGTGGGCGTGGCAGACTCTGAAAAGTAAGGACAACCTGGAAACGTGGCAAGGCTTTTAATTTGATTATGTTGTAAGTGGAATAATCCAGATTGCCGACATGGAAGTGGATTGCAGACGTTGAAAATTAATAAGATAATAATCTGAGAGTCTGAAGACGTAGATAGGACAGATAAAAGAAAGCGAAAGTGGAACGCACTAGACCTTAAGACTTGGACTTCTTTGTTATAGAAATGATAGGAAATGATCTAAGAGAGTACCCAAACTATTTATTTAAAAAGTAGGAAATCTTGTAACAAATGTATAGAATAAATATAGATATCCATTATTATATTAGGACTATAAAGAAGCCCAACACTTACTCTGTTGCTTTACTCTGAAGTTGGTGCCCAAGGTGCATAACTCTTTCCATCCAAATTGCTGCTACTAGGTGAAACTAGCCTGGCCGAGTACCCTGGAAAGTTGTCTTCAATTCACAAATCACTCAGCCGGATGCAAATGTCATGTGACGCCGCCACGTGTCAACACGTTGTTCCGCAAAACTGAGCGGGTTTCCCCGTCTCCCCCAAATTGAGGTTTACCTCAAACTTCACTGGCGACAGGCTGCTGGAGCAGCTGTAGTTGTAGAGCTGTTAGAGGGGAGAGGAAACTCTCCAAAAGGACGCTGACAAATCATTGCCAAACTTCGAAGAGCCACAAAAGTCGAACAAAAGGAGAGAGAAGAGCTGAAAGAGAGGGGAGAACAAATCAAATTATTACTTAATTATGCTTAAACGTCGATTACCGCAAGGGACTCAGCTGCAACTGTTTGTGCTGCTATTGTTGTTGTCATTGTTGTTGCTGTAGTTGTGGATGTCCTCACGTCGATTTCATTACAGAATAAATAACAAAATATTTGTAACCTGGCTAAATTGGTCACGTCGCTGTGCACAGGTATAAAGCGGATATTGTAAAATTAAATTGATTCCCCCCACACTCTCTTTCTCTTCGACTCTCTGTCACTGTCTCTGTCGATTTCTCTTCGCATTCTAGCTCCAGTCTCCTCTCGTTGTTGTGGCTTTTATTTTCCACCCGACTTGGAGGGGGACATAATGGAAAAGGCATATACAATGTGCATTTATATTGTGGAATAAATAAATCTAATGCCTGTTCATCATTTTCAGCAAGGAAACGTTATAAATTTACGTGACAGATTAGAGAGAAGCACAGGACAGACATAGAGAGAGAGAGAGCCAGAAACAGAGAGAGAGGGAGAGAGGAAGAGAGAAGGAAGACGGAAATGTGCTTGGGACTTTTAATAAATTTCAAATGAACCACAAAAAGACCACAAAATTAGAGCTTCGAATTGAATGCGCAATAATGCGGATATCTCATTGAAGAAAAACCAAAAGAAAATCGTAAAGAAACGAAAAATTAGGAAACCCGCAATTAGCTTTAAATTGTTCACTTTAGGTGTTTCCTTATTCAGAAAATATTGATTGAATGGGAAGAAAAGTTTTGAAGTATTCAGCATACAGAGCAGTCAGCAGTGAGCATACAGCATACAGCATACAGCATACAGCATACAGCATACAGCATACAGCATACAGCATACAGCATACAGCATACAGCATACAGCATACAGCATACAGCATACAGCATACAGCATACAGCATACAGCATACAGCATACAGCATACAGCATACAGCATACAGCATACAGCATACAGCATACAGCATACAGCATACAGCATACAGCATACAGCATACAGCATACAGCATACAGCATACAGCATACAGCATACAGCATACAGCATACAGCATACAGCATACAGCATACAGCATACAGCATACAGCATACAGCATACAGCATACAGCATACAGCATACAGCATACAGCATACAGCATACAGCATACAGCATACAGCATACAGCATACAGCATACAGCATACAGCATACAGCATACAGCATACAGCATACAGCATACAGCATACAGCATACAGCATACAGCATACAGCATACAGCATACAGCATACATCATACAGCATACAGCATACAGCATACAGCATACAGCATACAGCATACAGCATACAGCATACAGCATACAGCATACAGCATACAGCAAACAGCATACAGCATACAGCATACAGCATACAGCATACAGCATACAGCATACAGCATACAGCATACAGCATACAGCATACAGCATACAGCATACAGCATACAGCATACAGCATACAGCATACAGCATACAGCATACAGCATACAGCATACAGCATACAGCATACAGCATACAGCATACAGCATACAGCATACAGCATACAGCATACAGCATACAGCATACAGCATACAGCATACAGCATACAGCATACAGCATACAGCATACAGCATACAGCATACAGCATACAGCATACAGCATACAGCATACAGCATACAGCATACAGCATACAGCATACAGCATACAGCATACAGCATACAGCATACAGCATACAGCATACAGCATACAGCATACAGCATACAGCATACAGCATACAGCATACAGCACACAGCATACAGCATTCAGCATTCAGCACACAGCATACAGCATACAGCATACAGCATACAGCACACAGCATACAGCATTCTGCATACAGCATACAGCACACAGCATACAGCATTCAGCATACAGCATTCAGCACACAGCATACAGCATACAGCATACAGCATACAGCATACAGCATACAGCATACAGCATACAGCATACAGCATACAGCATACAGCATACAGCATACAGCATACAGCATACAGCATACAGCATACAGCACACAGCATACAGCATTCAGCATTCAGCACACAGCATACAGCATACAGCATACAGCATACAGCACACAGCATACAGCATTCAGCATACAGCATACAGCACACAGCATACAGCATTCAGCATACAGCATTCAGCACACAGCATTCAGCACACAGCATACAGCATGCAGCATACAGCATTCAGCACACAGCATACAGCATACAGCATACAGCATACAGCATACAGCATACAGCATACAGCATACAGCATACAGCATACAGCATACAGCATACAGCATACAGCATACAGCATACAGCATACAGCATACAGCATACAGCATACAGCATACAGCATACAGCATACAGCATACAGCATACAGCATACAGCATACAGCATACAGCATACAGCATACAGCATACAGCATACAGCATACAGCATACAGCATACAGCATACAGCATACAGCATACAGCATACAGCATACAGCATACAGCATACAGCATACAGCATACAGCATACAGCATACAGCATACAGCATACAGCATACAGCATACAGCATACAGCATACAGCATACAGCATACAGCATACAGCATACAGCATACAGCATACAGCATACAGCATACAGCATACAGCATACAGCATACAGCATACAGCATACAGCATACAGCATACAGCATACAGCATACAGCATACAGCATACAGCATACAGCATACAGCATACAGCATACAGAATACAGCATACAGCATACAGAATACAGCATACAGCATACAGCATACAGCATACAGCATACAGCATACAGCATACAGCATACAGCATACAGCATACAGCATACAGCATACAGCATACAGCATACAGCATACAGCATACAGCATTCATCATACACAGCATACAGCATACAGCATACAGCATACATACCTTACTTGACTACATAGTAGCTCTCTATTCTCTTCTGCAATCTCAATCAATCCTCGTCCTGCTCCGATGCTTGTTAATGCTGGGCTTCTAATTAGCCGCTGTAGAAGGTTGTCATGGTCTCTCGAAGTTCCGCTAGTATTGCATGTTTCACGCAATTGAATTCCATTTGGCCGCTGTCAACAAGCACATCAAAACAGGAGCACAAAAACAAGGAAAGCAATCGAAAATGGAAATGGGAATCTGTGTGTGTGTGTGTGTGGGGAGTGGAATAGGATAGGATAGGATGGATAGATAGATATGGGAAGCAAGTGCAACAATATGTTGCAATTGTCTGGCAGCGAGTGTAACAAAAGTGAAATCCTGCCATCATCACGTAGCAACTGCAACTGTGCGAAGAGAGCAAAAAACACAGGAAAGAAAGCAAACAGACGACGGAAGGCAGGCGGAGCGGGAAGGAGGAGGAGCAGTTGCAGCGGCCGCTGGCTTCTGATTTAGCCAAGGGATATGAGCGTTACCATCGCTGTTTCCATAACAATCGCAATCACAACACGAGCAAGTATAGCACTCCGGGCGAAGTGTGTCGCAGATGGAGGGGGGAAGGAACATCCACAGCGAGTATCACGATAATTGGTGCGAAGCTAGACGAGCAGCACGTTGCAAGTGCCACATGAGGCGCATGGCGAAAGGGAAACCAAACTGGGATCTTGAAATCAATAAGCATGTGTAGAGCACTCGAGTTGTGAGCACCTTCAATTAATATTTCTATGTATCAATTAGAAAGTGTCTTCAAGCAAAGAGCTTCTGGAAATGCTTTCTGCATCTCTATCTATATCTTCTTCTTTCATGAGGTTATATTATATTCAGGTCAAACCTCAACTTGAATTAAAGTCTTCTTCAGTCTCGTTCTTCCCTCAAACTTACCCAAGCAATAACTTTCCCAATCTTCTTCTTTCTATATCTTCTTCCATGCAGATCATATTATATTCAGGTCAAACCTCAACTTCAACTCGAATATCCATTAAAGGCTTCTTCAGTCTCGTCCTTGCCTCAAACTGACCCAAGCAATAACTTTCCCATTGCCGAGTCTTAATCATTTTCACACTTCGTATAACTTGGCTGGCGACATGCGCGACAATCAGCGAGTCAGGCTGGCAATCAGCGTTAATTTCGCTCCTTCCCCGGCCAGAAGGACGACAGGTGCCAGGCCCGGTTAGCTGCCAGCGAAATGTGCAACAGAGTACAATTTCGCGTTGCCAACTATAAAGAGAGAGAGGGGGGGAAGATAGAGAGCAGGACGGAAAGCACGCACTGGTTGCCAAGACTGGAGGCGAAGGCATGTAATAAGTAGTGTTGAACAAGACTGTAAAGAGCTAACTCAAAGGGAAAGGCAAACGCATAAAATTTAACTTTGTTTATTAAGTTACAATTAAAGTTGCTTAGCCAAATCTTTGTACAGTAATTTATAAGTTATCTTCCGTCCATTAGTCACCATAAATACGAAAGCAATTCCATAAAATATTCAAAGCACTCAATCGCAATGAAGCTAGATTACAAATCTTCATCAATTTGGCTTTAGAAATTCGCCATAATTTCTGTTACAATTTGTTTAATGTGAATAAATAATAATTTAAAACGTAATCTGCTGCACAATGTGAAACATTTCAAAATAATCGACCATTAATTGTTCCTTCAAATTCCTTCCACTTCACGTTGCACGCACATTCGATAAGGATCAATAAACTCCGCGAGGGAAAGGAGAATAGAAAGGCTGTGGCAAAAGGTGTAAGATGCGTGGGAAACGTCTAGACAGTTTTTTTTTTCGTTTTCTCGGCCAATCTCCGGGAATGTCTTGCAAATGATGAGAGTGTTCTACTTTTCTTTTTCGTTGCTACTATATGTTTTTCCAGCTAATTTTGCAAGCCGCCTTCGAGCATTGTTAGCTGCTCGGCGAATCGAGACTGAGGCAGAAAGGGATTCCATGCCAGCATTTCCATGACCACAAACACTTGTGCTCATTTTCAGATGTTCTTGGGGAAACTATAGTTTCCTTGTGCCATTGTTTTAGACAATGGATGACATGAACTCCCAATTTCAGTTCACAGTCAGCCGCTTTACATTTCAAATGCAGACGCCAGAATCGGAAGTTCGTTCTTCTCCAGGTCCCCCCCCTGAGAATGTTTTGTCCAGACAAAGGGTAAGCCTAGACAAATTCCCCGAGCAGACACTCACCCACCCCCCTGCCCGTGCGCATCCCACTTCGCTTCCCATTCTTCCAATTAAGATGCATTCAGTGCAGTGCAGAGCTCTGCACCCTTATCCCTCAACCCTCTTCCCCCTTACCTAACTCATCTTTATCTCCCTCGTTTAATCAGCAGCCTTGTTTTGACTTTCACTTGCGTCTTTTTGTTGCACATTGCACTTTTGGTTCATTTCAATGGCACTTCAATGTGCCTACACGCACAGCAGCAGCACCCTTCCATCAAGGGTTGTTAACGGCAGTCTTAGCAAGCTCCCCTCCCTCTTCTACCAAGCTCCCCTCCCTCACCGCATCCTCTCGGGTTTTTCGCCTATTTTGCACCTTTTGCAGGCAGACATTGTCAAAATTCATAATTGAACAGCTTTGCCCCATGGAAGGAGATGCATGTGCTCTCCCGCTCTCTCTCTCCCCGTTTGTAGATGTGTGTGTGTTGTGTGTTTGTTTGTCTGTCTGTGTGTGTGTGTGTGTGTGCTTGCCAAGTGCTTTTCCAGTGCGCAATTGCTAGTCGAAAATCTTCGTTAATAATTCAAGAGCTTTTAATGTCATGAATATTCATAAAATTTTGAGCATGATTTGATTTTATTGCGTATTTTACTCTGACGTCAACGCCATCAGCAATAAAGGCAATAACAACAACAACACCAACAAGTAGAGTATTGAGACAATGGCCAGGATATACGCAATGTACTTGTAAATCATTCAATGAGCTATTGCTCGTATGATATACGTCTTGCGCAGTTTTTTTGTGAGCAGCTTAAGCCGGAACAAAAATATGGCAACATCTAAAGAAATAATTGATTAAGTTGTCTGGCATCGAAAAGGGCTATAAAGCTTATTGTGGAATACTTTGAGTTGGCGTGCCAGAGGCTTGGATTGGTAATCTTAAAGAAATCTTTAAAAGGGGCTTTACTTGATTAAATTAGACAGAGAATTTTGTCAAAAGTATCAGATTTTATGCATTCAAATCAGTATATGACTCAATTATAATTCGTCTAACAAGGTGATGTAGTTGTGAGTAAAGTGAGTGCATGCGATAGGTAGGGATAATTTCTTGCATTCAAAAACTCCCATGCATCCATTTTCAGGGACTGTTCGGTATTTAAATTATTACTGAAGACATAAAAAATTTAATTTATAAATTACACAACACATAAATAATATTTATAGAGTATCTGGAATGTATTAATAAATAATCATATATCGAATTAGCAATATATCTATAAATCAATTGTTAATCCATTCGATACATATGTACATAAGTAGTTAGCTTTGCTACAGCAATTTTAATAAAACAGCATCTTTAATAAAGATCAAAGTAAACATCAAAAATAATAATATTGATTTCGTTACAAGAACATTTCAAATGAAACGCATTTAGGTAATGTTTTCAGAATATTTTTCCAAGAAAATTTTTTTGCAAAATTGAGTTGGGTACTCATATTTTGAAATTATTTCTCTTTTGTGTTTTTGTGTACAGTCTACGAATATACTAAAGAAATCTGCTGAGCATCTATACAGATAACTGAGAACAACTGTTGGTGCTGTATGTTACAAAGTGTGTAGTTCAAGCAAGGAATCATTAATATCCCATGGAGGTTAGTAGCAAAGTACTTTCAAGAGATGCGATCCCTATGAGCTTAAGAGCTGGGTGCACGGTTATTGTTGACATGAAGGACAAGTTTTCCTATTACTACTTGACTAGCAAGCCCAATCCGGAATACCTTGATTATATTTTTGGGAGCCAAGTCTTGTTCAAATATACCAAAAACCTCTTCTATATTGATGACTTTTAAATCAAAAGTGTACTGCCACAGAGAAAGAACAGCGACTGCGGCCGTAAAGTTGAACGTATGCCGAGTGTATACAACTAATTTTCTGGCAGGATTATATGGAATAACTTCGCAGGATAGTGGTCCTAGGGATCTTAGCAAAAAGCTCTCTGTGTGCTGTACCTTGGAGATATTTGTCCACCGCATTGAATTGCCTACGATCACTCATTATCTTCTGTATCCATTGAGATGTTCATCGAACGGCTGCAGATAATAATAAATACATTGCATTTAGAAAACAGTGTTCCCTTAAAATAATGTGTTTATTATTTTAAAATGTTTTCTAATCCTTCATCAAAAAGATTCGGTATTGATAAACAAGCAATGTAACCAAAGTGTTTATTTTTAACTTTTATAATCATACAAAATATTGATTTGCATTCCTGTTTTATTTATTTTTGTTGTGATACATAAAATATAAATATAGTAATCATGACACTATAAAACAATAAATGTGACATTCCTTCAAAATGAATTCTTCCATAAATCTGTACAACATTTACAAAAACCTTCCAAAAATCTCTATAAACTACGAGTTTTCTAGCAATGGAACCTGAGGCATTCGAACTACCTTTAGCTGTCATTACCGTAACATAGCTTCAGTTAACCTATCCCCAGGCCCCAAAACAAGACACAATCCCACACACAACCCTTTACGATTTTTTACGAGCCCACGTGCGTTGTGCTTACCCCCACTCCTCACCCCTTTCGCTTCGCTCTTCTCCTCACGTTCGACACCATCAAAGGACGCACAGTCCGCGAATTTCTTTTAAAGTTTCGCATGGCAACTCGTAAATTTAGTGGAAAATGTGTCGTAAAATTTATACCGATGTGTGTGTAAAGGGAGTAGAGGAGGTGGGGCTATTGAGGTGCGTGCCAGGGGACTGAGAACACTCGATTTCTTATCGATTTTCATAATGTTAAAACGTAAAGCCTTTGCTGGTGGGGCAGGGCAGGGCTGGGCAGGGCCGGGCCGAGCCGAGCCTCATTCGCGGCTAATCATTTGGAGTACTTTGATATTCAGTTCAAGTCCATTAAATGGCTATTTGCTTATCAATTTTGTGTCATTTTTTTGAGCAGCCACCCCTCACCCTGCCTCCTGCCCCGACTCCTGACCAATTGTCGCATTGCATTGTTGTTGTTTATGGCCACGAATAATTTCGGCCTGGAGTCGGGCTGCCGCCATTCGGAGTCGCTCATGCATGGAATACGTGACAGTCGCGTCTTTTGTGTAATTGCGGCCTCGCTCGGACCACGAGAGGCGGGTGGGAAAGGGAATGGGTGCTAAGCATACTCTATGTTGTAGTTAAAGGGTCCCCGAAATGAAATCAAATGATTTGCCGTGCAACTGATTTATGTTTAATTTATAGAGCTGCCTCCCGGCCTGACCGGCATGCAAATAAATTCCGAATGCGACCCGGCGATGAAGACATAAACTCGACTACCCAAGGCAAACTACAAACGAGCCGCAGCACGGCGCACAAGAGAGACCCAAAAGAGAGCATCACAGCCGACTCTGGCAAAGAGAGAGAACTGTAGCGCTGAATGCGAACGAACCAAGTGAGCCAGAGAGAGAGAGACAGAAACTGCGAGAGAGTGCGAGCGATGAAGCGAACGAGAACGCGCGAGAGCGGCGCATTCGGCTGGACATGTTGACCAAGTTTTTTCTTGTGGTAGGACAAGACGAAGCCGAAGCCGCCACGAAGTCGAAATTGGAACTGGAGCAACAGTATAAAAAGTGCCGGCACACAGGGCGTATAAGAGTCGCAATGGCAGTAGAAGACAGTGGGAAAAGGTATAAGACCATCAATTGGATAGGTATAAAAGTTTACTGTAGTAGAATTTGGACGGCATCAATTTAAATAAGTATTTTACATAAAATAAATTATTTTATGTATATTTTACATTATTATAATTTATTTTTATTAGTTCGTTATTTATTAATTTATTACTTATTTTATTGTTTGAAGTATAAATTGTCAAATTTAGTGGTATACAGAGTATATCTGCGTATATATATATTTTATTTAATATGTTTTAACTGTGAATTTGTGTACTAAAAAGTTTTTTTTTTTTTTTATATATTTTATATATTTATTAAATTTTTGAAATCGATCCATTTCTTCCATTTGAGCCTACATCAGTTTGCATCCACACACAGAGTACCTATTTGACTTTAGCGTAGACATTTGATGGTTCGTGTCTTTGCTAGTCGAACTTTGCACAGTCTGTTAAGCAGCGTTTCATCTGCGAATTGCATTAAAAATGTCATTTTAAGTTGAAATCAAAGGAAGAGTTTATCAAAATTAGTTTTGTAAAGACACTGCTTAAACATAAACAAAACTTGAGTGAATGCTTTAAGTTTCCTTTAATGTTTAAATAATTTTAAATATACCTTACACTCGCCAAGCAAAAGGAAACAACCAATTTTCGCTTCTTGTTCCGTTTCAGTAGTTTTTGCCATGCAGAATATCTTTGGCTTAATAAACTGCTTCGCAGCTGCTGAGCAAAATATTTGTTGGGTTTGCCAGTGCAAGTGCAAAGTGTTTGCAGCAGGTTGAAGAGAGCTGCATGTTGTGGCTCGAGATATTTTCTCAGCTTGCCTGTGTTTGCTTGCGCCCGTCTATGTATTTTGGGAATGCAAATGTATACGTGGATGGGTGAATGAGCAGTGTGGGTAAGGATAACCATCGCCTGGGGTCTGGCACAGGGTCTTACATATCACAAGCCCGCGCAATCGCTGTTCCGCATCCAAAAAGTATTATCCTAAAGGAATAAATGGGCAGAATGGACACTGAAATAACACACAGAGATGGGTGTCATAGTGAAGCACTTTGATAATATTGGGATGGGTGTCATAGTGGGGAATGTGTCAAATCAACAGCAGCAAATTCAATTGCAAATTGCGAAACACATTTTTCGCTCGTCTCCCACTGTTTCGTTGACAATTTTTTAGTTTTTCAGCGAGACAGACAGACAAATAGAGAGGGAGGCAGACAGGAGGGCGGACTGGGGGCGCAGGCGGGTTATATAGGGAGCAGGATTTATTAAAAGTGCTTCGATTTATGTTTAGTGAGATATTTGCAATTCGTCGAAGCGTGAAATGCACAATGGATGTGCATGAAAATCGATGCTAAGCGTCACTATTTGCACGACGCAGTATTCTAGATATAGATATGGAATTATACACAAAGAATGCCTACACTTGAATAATAAAGATGCTTTAAAATACAAAAACCCATAAACAATTTTTATTTTTTGCAACAGAAAATATAAATACAATGAAAATAGAGCTATAACTTCTCAACATAGAATCGGATAAAGAAAAATTTTAAACAATCACCAATAATATAGGAATAACTCTCTGAACTTCCCATTTGACCACGCCCAAACGAATAATGAGATAGAGATAAAGATCAGTGCAATAACTCCAAGCACTTGCCAGCAACTTAATTTTTTTCGATTCAACAGGTTGAACTCTGAACGCTTTTCAACTCGAGGTGCTGGCAGTATTTCAGGCTCTTCTAAGGTATTATCTTCATGATGCGGCACCCTAGCACCCGAGGCCCTTGGACTAGCTGTAATGGAAATGATTAGTGCTAGCAAAATATAACTGTTTCAGGTTGCAATACTCAGTTTCTTCCGTGATTTATGAATAGAATCATTGAATATCACAGCCATCGAATTGCTTGGATAGATCTGCGACTTATATCTATCCTGGAGAGTTATTGGTCTCTTCCTCCCATAGGTCACTGGTGCCTTAGTAATGCTGGCTTTTTCTTCTCGTCTAATTATTGCTTTTGCAATAACCGTTTTGCTGGTGGTTTTTAAATTTGATTTTTTGGGCGGACATCGCTTTACAGGAGACTCTTCTCTTTCGCAGACTTCCGGACTTTTGTCCGGAGGGTCATTTATATTTGTAATGAACGTACTCTCGCTTAATGGAGCTTTTATTTGCCCATGTCTTCGATTAATTAATGTATCTTTAATTTTCCTCTCTATTACTGTCGCCATCAGCTTTGGCTTGGGGCGATTGCAGGCACGCAGAGTCGATTGGGAGTCGATCTTCTTTATCTTCTGGAAGCTCGTCGATATTTCCTTGTGCAACTTGACCACCCTGTTGTTGGACACAACGCTTGCTCGCTTCGCCTTTAATTTACATTTTATCTCGGAATAGTTAATTTGCTGCACGTTACCACTGGCCATGAGTGTCATGACTTTATCGGAGATTGAAACATTTGAGCATCTTCTACCTATCGGATTACTCAGAATTGCATTCATACCAGGGGCTTTTAGGGTAGAATTTTCCTTCTCTACGGATCCCCGTTCGAAACCAGTTTCTAGGGTAATTTGTTCAGCCTTAACCTTCTCAACGGAAGCGCTTTCTTTGAATACCGGATTGAAGAAGTTGGCAATATCCATACCGAGCTCCTGCATGTGGCGTGTCTCCACGCCAATGATCTCCGCATCTGTGGTCACCCATGTAGTACTCACCTCACGTGCTACATTATATGCCTGGAAATGGAGTCGATTGGCAATGTTCATCAGGGATTGCTTCCGGCCCAGTCCATAGGCTTCTACTTTGCACTTGGGACGCGTGCAATCAGGAGACACGCTTGTTCTTATACGGGCTTTGGAAACAGAGTGACTCTACGAGACAGTTAGTCCTCAATTTAAGAAGTTACCAAGCGACTTACTCACCATTGTTAAAATACTTTAAATAAGAAGATTTAAAATTTGAGAATTTTCTAACGACTAATCGAAGTGAAGTAACTGCAAGTGAAAGTATAAATGTAAGCTTACTTCTCTCTGAGGTTTAATACATACATATATTCTCTTTCTATCTCTACGGTTGCTTTTCATTCTATTTTTGATAACCCGGAAAATCATTTAAGTCCGATTGGAGCTTTAAGTTAAGTGCATGGATAATTTCTTTCCGGCAATCTGCTGATGTTTTAATACCTGAACCATCTTGGTTATTATTGTTGCTGCCACTGCGGCTGCTGCTGGTCTTGTTATTGTTGTTGTTATCGCCGCCCGTGTAATTTGTGTGCCACTTCAGAGCGTAAAACTTTCAAAAAGTCATCAAAAGTTTATGTGTAGCCCGGACCACCTAAGTCCAGACTTGATTCCTTCCGGCATTTTGCGTACTTTGCATATGTTTTTCGGTCGAATTTCCGAACTCCGGACGACTTTGAAACTTTTTTTTTTTTTTAAGCATTCCCGAGTTCATTTGAGTAAGCATAATTTTATGTGACGCGACTTTAAGTTCGCACTTGGATGTCCGACGTTCTCGGGTTGCTCTGGAGTGCGGGCTAATTAGCCGACGCCAAAGGAAGAGCACTAAAAGGAAACTGATTCGATGCTATCGAGCTACGCGTTACACTCGCTTTTTCTCTCTATATCCCTTTCTCTCTCTATCTCTCGCTCTCTCTCGCTCCCTGCTGGTCAGCTTTGGCAGTTGGTAGTGCGCTTTGTATTTCTGCTTCGTTTGCGCCGCGTTGTAATTGCAAAAGTTTATCTTTATCTGAGCCACGGGCAGCTCAGTAGTGCCGGCAAATGGTCGCATTAAAGTAATTACAGTCCCTGCCCCGCCCCACCCGGCACCGGCGAAGCACCAGTTCAAGATGATGCGACTCTGCGTTAATTTTTAACCCGCTGAATAGACCATGAGCCAGCTTTGACTCGGGACCCACTCAACAGAAAGCTATAATTGTATGCGTGCTTCGGTATTGGCTTAGCAGTAGGTTACAATTTAAAGAGGTACCCTACTTAGAGGTATGCCAGGCTATGGAGACCTAGTTGCAGTGCGTTACTCACTTGGTATTGGGTAGAGAGGGTTATTATGTTGTCCCAACCATCCGGTAAGTCGCAAAAGTTCATGTATAGCAAAGAGGGTACTTACTCTACCTATACCTACTTTGATGTATGCCATAGTATAATGATCTAGTTGCAGTGGGTTACTACTTTGGTATAGGGTAGATAGGGTTTATTTGTATAGCAAAGAGGGTACTTTCTTAAATGCAACTTGAAGAGGTACCCTACTCTGTTGTATGTCATAGCATGAAGATCTAGCTGCAATGGGTTACTATTTCAATGACGTGGATAAGGTTTTCATGTCTTATAGTCCTACCCTTCATTCCTGAAGTAGTGCAAGTTACTGTATACCAAAGAGGGTACTCACTTTTTGAATACTCTGAGGTATGCCCTAGGGTGGAGATCTAGTTCCAGTGGTTAATTCATTTGGTATTAAGTAGATACGGTTTCTATGTCGTCATACCCATCCAGTACATCCTGAAGGTCGCCGTATACTGAAGAAGGTACTCACCCCCTTCCATGCAATTCAAGGAAGTACCTTACTTTGATGTATACCATAGCTCAAAGATCTAGTTGCAGTAGGTTACTATTCTGGTGTCGGAGATAAGGTTTCCATGTCTTACACTCCTACCCTTCATTCCCTAAGTCTTGGAAGTCACCGTTAAGCAAAAAGGGTACTCACTCCACCAATACTCTTAAGTATGCTCTTGCAATAAAATCTTATTCCAGTGGATATGTCATTTGATATACAAGGTGCAATTCAAAAGTTCCAGGACTTTTATTAAAAAACGAATATTATTTGTTTTTTTTTTTTGGAAAATTTATTGGTCGCCTTCAAAATAGTCTCCTTCCGCCTGAATACAACGTTTTGCACGATCAAGAAGGTTATCGAATGACTTTTTTAGGTCATTTGTCGTTATAGCGTTGAGGATGGCGGTCGTCGCCTTTTGGATGGCATCAACGTCAGCATAGCGGTTTCCTTTCATGGCCGAATGTAGTTTTCCGAACAAATAAAAATCGCAGGGTGCCATATCAGGCGAATAGGGTGAATGGTTGATGATATGAATACGATTTTTTGTCAAAAAATTCAAAATTCGGAGGTCTTTTTCGTGTTGTTTCAAAGTGTGCGGAACAAATCGAGCACAAACCTTTCTGAGGCCCAAATTTTCTGTCAAAATACGATAAATCGACGTTGCGGATATTGATAATTCCGATTCCATATATTTAAGCGATGATTTCGGCTCTTTTTTAATGAATTCACGCACAATGTCCGTGTTTTTTTAATTCACAACATCTTTTGGCCGGCCCGAACGTTCGTCGTCTTCCAAGTCCTCCCGTCCCTCTTGAAACCGTTTAAACCACTCGTGAATACGGCTGCGGGATAGACAATCATCGCCATAAACTTGTTTCATCATTTGATGAGTTTCGGTAAAAGATTTACCAAGTTTAAAACAGAACTTAATGTTGGCTCTTTGTTCGAAGCTCATTTTCCGACCGACACTGCAAATGTAATGTCACATGTATTGCGATATCACAGCTGTTACATAAGTCAGCTGTTATATAAATTTTATACGACAACACTGAAGAATACACCACTGAGGGATAACAATTTCAGACAAATGACGCCAATAGAAGCCGCGTGGTTTAAAAAGTCCTGGAACTTTTGAATAGCACCTTGTAGTTCCTATGTCGTCCAACGCATTCGGTAAGTCTTCCTAACCTACATTTTCTAAGGCGTAGAAGTCACTTCATAGACAAGAGGGTACTCACTCTCTCAAGGCCCTATGGACCGATATGATTAAGTACCCTAGTGGAAAAGTCTCAATAACGAGAAAAAGATATACAGCACAAGGTAAAAGCCAAAGGTAACTGTATCTGTGAACAGAATAATGAGTAGAAAAGTAAAGAAGGAGCTTAGCCAAAGTTTGATTGAAACAACATATCCAAAACTTCAATGTACCCAGCATTATCCACTAGGTGCTTTCGCACAACTTGAATGACATCCACAAGCAAAAAACTTAATCAAGATTGCAAAAAATACTTGATGCAATAATCTAAACTGAAGTATTGCTTCGGTGTTCGGTAAGATAAGCTGAAATATGCCACAAACAGACGGGCAGACAAACAGACAGATGGATAGACAGTCTGACAGAGGCAGAGGCAGACAGACAGAGTCGGTCTGCCAGAGCGACAGACAAAATGGGCATGCAAAAATCGGTAGCCTAGAAGCAAGTAAACATTTTGTTTGTGCAAAAATGTTGTGTGATTTCCCCACGGAAATTGATGATGGTGTTTGCTGAGTCGCAAACGTGTTGGAGGAGTTAAGCAAAGCGGCCGGGAGCCCGAGTGCCCGGAGAGCCCACCCGAGAGCCCACCTACAGTGAATTTGTCATTTCCAGTCTAAACGTGCGGACAAACAGAATGGAGGCCCAGGCGAACGGCAGGCGATCGGTGGCTGGAAGGGAGGGAGAGTCGGGGGAGGAGTGAATAGGAAGGGGATCTCGAGTCTGGGCAGTGCCAGTTCGGTTCGTTCGTTCGATGGCTCGTTTGTTTGCACGGATGTCAGCAGCCATAACAACGAGCAGGGGACGGGGGAGGTGGCGGACAGTAAGGACACAAGTGGACACTGGCTGGAGGAAGTTTGCGAGCTGGTGCTGGCGTTGGCGTTGTAGTCGACTGGGACGCGCAGTGCGTGTCGCTTTAACAAACCGGAAGTTACATGCGATGTAATGAAAAACGACAGAGCGGAAGTAGCAATGGGGCACCCAGAACCCAGACCCAGTACGCAGTACTCAATACCTAGAATTGGGAACCGAGAGCCGAGAGCTGAGCTCCGGAGTGCCCAGAAGCCAGTACGTAGCGCAGGCCTTGGGACTGTCATGACAGTTTTGTGCGTAGGCCATGGGGGGATTGGAACTGCCGGCTTGGGGTTCGGTAAGCCGAGACGGTGAAGGGGGCCATAGCTGCTCTGGATGTGAGTGAGCTTGCCTTAACGTTGCTGGTATTTATAGACAATTGGTTCGTGATTGTTGACAGCGCCCAGCACCGCGTGGAATGCCATGAGCATCGACATAACCATCGGCGAACGAGACTCTGCTGCGTCCACGCCAGCTCACTCTGCTCACCCTTCTCCCTCTGCACACACACTCCACATACATCGTCACTAAGCGCCGTGCGTAGGCATTTTTTGCATGCCTCATAAAAATGCTACGAAATATGCTCGGGCCGCACGAGCTTGGACATGGCAGGCAGGAAATAGTGTGCAGTTCTCTATTTGGAAATTGATTTAGCGCTCGTGACCATGGCAAGTGAACAAATTCCCCGGGGCTGCCCACAGCACTACTGCACTACGTATCTGTTGCCTGCAGTCCTCAGTTAGCAGTCGAAGTATCAACTTATGCTAGGAAGCATTTTGATTCAATTTCAACTTGTATTTTAGTATTTTATTTTAAAGTCTTAAGCGAGAACGAAGGGTACCTGCGGTATGCCTAAGGTTTAGGTTTATATATTCTCCGATCTGACTCGTTCCGACTTACATATATACAGCGCGCAGTTATAAGAAGTATGTGTGCCAAGTTTAATCAAGGTATCTTTAACACTGAGCGACTAGTTTTCCTTGCAACAGACGGACCGACGAGAGGAGCGACAGACAGAGAGACAGACAAACGGACGGACTGAAGAAAAGACAGACGCACGGACATACAGACAGATGGACGGACAGATGGACAGACAAACGAACGGACAGACAGATGGACAGATAGAGCGACAGACAGACGGACAGACAGATGGACAGACAGACAGATGGTCAGACGGGCGGACAGACGGACGAATAGTTGGACGGATAGTTGAACGAACAGACGGACGGACTAACGGAAAAAGAGACAGACAGACTAACGGTCGGACAGTAAGACAGATGGACGGAAAAACAGACAGACAGACGAACGGACGGACAGTCACGCAGACGAACCGATGCACAAACAGACGGATAGACAGACGGAGAGACGGCGGACGGATGTACATATATCCGGACGGGCAGACAGGTGGATGGATAGACAGACGGACAGACAGATAGACAGACGGACGGAAAAAAAGACAGACACACTAACGGACGGACAGTAAGTCAGCCGAGCCAACAGACCAATGGACATACAGAGGGATGGACAAACAGATGGCGGACGGATGTACAGTCATCCGAATGGGCAGACACGCGGATGGACAGACAGACTGACGGACAGATAGACAGGCAATCGAACGGACAAACAGACATAAAGACGGACAGACAGACATACATACAGTCGGACAGACTTACAGACAGACGGATGGAAAACAGACAGACAGACTAACGGGTGGACATTAGGACAGACGGACCAATGGATAAACAGACGGACGGACAGACGAACAAACAGACGGACGGACAGGCAGGTGGAGGGACGGCGGACGGATCTATAGACATCCGTACGGGCAGACGTCCGGACCGACAGACAGGCGGACAGATAGGCGGACGGATAAGCGGACGGACAGACAGACGGACGGACGAGCAAAGAGACATGCCTAGATCGACTCCTCTAGTGTAATTATTCAGAATATACATATATACTTTATGAGGTCAGTGTTGTCTGCTAAAGTGCGTAGCAAACTTCTGGCCATAATTAATAAACACTCTACAAGAATAACAATATGGTCGAAGGGTATAAAAATGCCAAACACTAGAAAAAACCTTAACACATAACATAGATTTGTCAATTGAGGAATTTGGGGACTGTATTTAGACATTTCCCCTAGGTAGGCTGCGTGCACAAAGTAAATCAGAAGTATTGCGATTCGAAATATTTTCGTATTATCAGAAACTCTAAATTACCGGTATATTTTCCACAAATTATCTTAAATTATGGCTGAAAAGTCTTCCATTAGCCTATCATCATCTTTGGACAAACTAAGTGTGACGGACAGAAGGGAGGAGAGTCTCACTCAACTGCAAACCCTGCACGACGTGAGCGAAGCCTCGGCCCAATCTTCCGACAATGAAAAATCGGAGGTGGAGCGTATTGTGCAAAAGACTCTCATGCAGATGCAATCGACGAACTTAACCGAGAACATCGACACCCTGATGGCTCTGATTGTGCCCAAAGTGATCGCCGATCTGCGATCCTACGATCAGTTGCATGATGAGGTACAATCGATAAAGGAATCCCTCAACTCGTACATGGTGCACTCAAAGTCGGTGGACGAAGACGTTGCCGAGATATTCCTCGACCTGCATAACATATACAAGAGAATCGAGAAACTCGGTAAGCTGGAGCCGAAGAAGACGGACGACAAGAAGTTCTACAGACGTCTGCAGGAGGCAGAGCAGTTTCTAACGTCCAATCAGCATTTCATCAGTAATGCTCCAAGTCCTCTGCCCTTCGAAAAGGAATCAATGAGACCCCCAGAGGCGACACCTCGTCACGATACCAGAGAGATGGAGAGACAGGCCTTTCTGGCCAACATGTTGATGGTCAAGAAATCAGACTTCTCCCTCAATCTGAATCGCAATAAGAACTATTACACTGTCGCGGAACGAGCACTGAACAAGGGCAATGTGGAAGCTGAATAGGAACAAGACACAGAGACGGGGCCTGGTTGGGTGCTTTAAGAATACTTGGTCCAATAAACGAAAACAAAGTCTGTCAATTACTATGGAAACGTCTCTGCACGTCTCCTTCCCTCTCTCTCTCTCGTCATTTGCAACCTTCGACGTGCCTCGATTTCGTACCTCAAGTGCTCGACAAACAATACGAAAGTGCAAATTTATGTGGTAAGCCACTTCGCACAAAAGCAGCAAAAAAAAAACGAAAATGGAAAACTTGCCGGCACTTTTGCTGCTGTTGTTGCTGCTGCTGTTGTGGAATGCTCTGATTGTTACCTTGAATGTAACTATACTTGCTGCTCTTGTGGCTGCAAATTTGCATAACGTTGACAAAGTGCAAGCATGCCGAGGTGGAGACAGGAGCGGAGTCCGGGTCGGTTTACTGAAGCCGGAGCTCTTCCACTCCATTAGCCCCTCTGCTATAGGAATCACGATTTGTTCACATCAAATCAGCCTCGAGACTTGGCATTGCAAAGAAGTGAAAGCCAAAGTCTTTATCCCCTGGCAGAGCGTATTATACTATATGAATATCGTTTGTAATGCGAGTGAGGGTTTTAATTTCTTAGGTGCCTTTTCTTGTGATCAATACATCTTTAAGATACTTAACTAAGTTTATGTTATCAATTGGCTGACCTATCATAGAGCTCAAAGACCTTTCTTTCTAAGAGCTCAAAGACCTCTCTTACTAAGAGCTCAAAGACCTTTGTTTCTATCCTCATAAGTCTTCTTTCTAGTTCAATTGTTTGCATTTCTCTCATGGCACCCCTGACTTCCAAAGGGAATCCAGAGACCTCTGACGAATGAGCTTAATTCGATTATCGATATCAATCGCAGTCTACTGGGCTGGGGTTGTGGGTCTTGAGAGGTGTCGATAATTGATTTTAGCAAACGCTGCAAACGATTAATTGTGTGTGCAGTGTCCATTGGCCCGACGAGAGGGAGGTGTGAGGCAAGAACGAAGGGGAGGAAGTGCTGCCACAGAATCCCCCGTATCACATTTATTGCCCGGCAATTGAAGCTGGGTGCTTCGCATTTCCATTGTTGTCTTTTTTACTGCTGAGCCAGGCAAGTTGTGTGCACTCAAAATAATAGCACAGCACATACAGGACAAGTACCAGGACCTACTTCAGCATGGGGTGGCTTCACCTTCTCCTCCTTCTCCTGCCTTTGCTGCTTCAGCTAGGACTGTGCCTGACTGCAGCCCGTAATGGCAGCATTTACTCAATTTTAGTACATAGTAAACGTATTTCTTTTACGGGCCCGAGGTTATTTGTGCAGCACAGACCAAGCTCTGTTCCACACTTTCAACCCACCGCGTTCCTCCCCCCCTCTCTCTCCTGTACAGTGCCTACTTCCATTCGTATTCACAAACATAAAGCTACTATATCCTGACACAATATAAACGAAGTTCGTTTCCTGAGTGGCCATTTAACTGCAAGGCTTTTCATATGTCTGCCGGGATGCTCTCCCAACTCTCCTCTTTCCACCCACCATTCTCCCACTCCTTGTTGCTCTCCCGGTAAAAACCTTAGTAAATACGAACTCGCAGACAAATATGATAAAGCACTCGCTTCGCCAGGGCTGCTTCAGCTGCCACTGCAGTTGCTTTTAATTGCTTCGAAGTAAACACGGAGAATGCCCCTCGGTAGTCGGACATTCATAAATATAATTGCCAGTCGGTCAGCCGCCCGCCAGCCAGCCAGCCTGCCTGCCTGCCTGCCTGGCTTCTCAAAAGCTATAGTGCCACGCCCACTGCTGCCGCATCTTACAAAGTATGTTCCGAAATGCCGTTTAATTTAATGCCACAATTTGTTAGATTACAATTCTAGCACGCTTCTTTATTGCAGCTAGAAGAACGTCTTGAATTGTTTGTGATTTGAAGACATGTTGGTGTTATTATGAAGGAAATAAAATATAGAGAATGAGATGAGTTATTGGTACCTTTTACTTTTGTAGAACATTTAAAAATCTATAAGTTCTAGCTAGTCTGTTCAAGTTGTTGGTCTTGAGAAACCTTTCCATACTCTTCGAAGAGTAAAAGAATCTATCAACTCGGAAGAAGGTTTATATTGAAAAGGTAAAACAATAAAAGTAGACACTTTAAGAATTAAAAGGATCTATAAACTTGACAGTAGATATTATTAAAGATTTATGTTGAAGGGGTAAAGAAAACAAGTAGGTATACATTAAAGAACAAATATTAGATTCATTGAGGAGTATTTCTATTCAATCGATCTACTCCAACAAAGTCTGTTATCTCTTCACCAACTTATCCTATCTGATGCTGCTACTTTATTATGCCCTTTTTGCCAATATTAATAGCTTTAATATGCCAATTTTATATCCAGCTTAAATTCTAAAATACTAACGAAACTATCAATGAATTAGTGTGAAATAATAAAGACAATTGCAATTTGTTGCACAGTGTTGTTTCCATAAATCGACTGAGTTTTTTTCCCCTAAAAACAGGAAATAAAAAACCTCCTGCTTTGCGGACAAAGAGATGCGATTTGAGGGTAGGGCGTGGGCGTGGTACAGCTGTATTAGGCCATAAATTTTGTCAAAAAGTAAACAGTAAATAAATGTTTATTGTTTTCATTGTTCCCAGTCGGACCAGTGGACGTCCCTCCAGCTGTTTCGCAATAATTATTTAACATTTAACATTGTTTAGTCGCGTTTTTGTGTTCGGCTTTGTTTGTTGTAAAGATTTGCGCGATTTGCATTGGTGCAAGCGATTCATGAATGATTCATGAGTATTCAAACAGATGCTAACAATGAATCGATTTCTACACAAGAGCCATGCAGCATTTTCAGACACATTTAAAATGGGATACCCAGTTGAGAGGGAAAGAAATGAAGAGAGGCAGCTTCCATTTTAAACAAACTGATTTATTCACTAAAACTAAAATGGTTTAAGGTAGGGAAACTTTACTATGCTTTCAAGATGATTATACAAATGGAGCGAGATATCTGACTAGTCTCTGCGATAGGTTGGAATTGCAATAAAATAAAAGACTTATGATGCATTGCA
The DNA here is from genome assembly GCA_018904595.1 of Zaprionus indianus. Taxonomy (NCBI): domain Eukaryota; kingdom Metazoa; phylum Arthropoda; class Insecta; order Diptera; family Drosophilidae; genus Zaprionus; species Zaprionus indianus. Next base: position 65,664 of record JAEIHA010000658.1, read on the forward strand.
TGCATATGGAATGCCTGTGAATGTCAGAGAAAAGACTTTGCTCTTTGTATATTTTTTTTCATTTCCTGTTCTTTACTCTTTTTGACCTAATTCCTTTTGGAGCTGAAGAGGAGCTGCACTCTTTGGCTCGCAATCAGCCAGATATTTATGGAATTAAAAAGTTTGCACGAAAACTTTGCTCGATTTCCATTCTTGAGTGTACAAATAGAAGGTATTAGTCAAGAAGAAGAAGGTCTTCCTTTGTGGCCCGCTTAAATATTTAGAAGTTTTGCCCGCAGCACAGAGAAATACATTTTCCCCTTTCCTCGACTACATTCCCCTGCTGCCAATCGAGCTAGTCAGCGTCAAATGCAAATTTAATGGTCTATGAAAAAGGTAGCTGGGTAAATGCTTTTAACCACATCCGCTGCCATGAGATGAGATGAACTACCGGCTGCGAGAGAAGAAGCAGCAGCAGCTAAACAACAACAGCAACAACAGCAACAACAATGGAAAATGACGCCAGTGGAAACGTGAAAATCAATGCGCATTAGTGGCCTGGCGTTATTTCATCTTATTCTACGCTCAGCACGGCAGCCGCATCGCTAATAGCATATCAAATAGAGGTTGCCTCCCCTCTCTCTCTTTCTCACTCTTCACCTACATCTTGCTGTCTCTGGTTGCTCCTACAGCACACTCTGCAGGGCAAAGGGAAAGTCGTTCAGGCTGGGCAAAATCAACCGCAAGGCTCATCAATTTCAATAATATAACTGAAACACTGAAACCTTAATCAATTTCCAGCTACAGTGGGCAACAACTACAGTGGCAGCCAAAAGAAAATGTGCATTATCAAACAAAAGCAAGAAAAGTGAGAGTTAAACTTGTAAGAAAGAGCGAGAACTGAAATCGACTGCATGGTAATCCCTTTTAGGCTGACCATGCTGTAATTATATTGCTCTGCTCGCCTGACATGCAATGCGAAATGACAACAAGCCCGACTGAGTATAGTATCGGCTATCGGCCTCGGCAATAACAACAACAATTGCTGACGGAGATGAAAGTTTCCACTTCTTCTGCTTCTCTTTCTCTCCTTCTTCTGTTTCTGCTTCTGCCAGTCGTGCATGCAATCCACACACACACACACACACACTAGACAGGCAATGCATTCAAGCGCAAATTAAGCTTGACAAGCAAAAATTAAACTGTGCATTTGTATGTGAGTGTATCCGTATCTACGCCTGTCTCTCTGTATCTTCAACTCTCCCTCACACACTCCTCTCTTTCTCTCTCTCTCTGCTTGTTTAGCAAAATATAATTTCTTCATGTACAGTTCATTAAACAGAGCAGAGCCAGTTGAAGTCGAGTAGTTCCGGCAGTTGAGTAGCAAATAAATATGCAAATCGAAAAAAGGAATGCCCAAAAAGAAACAGTTGAAAGAGAAGACTCACTGCAGTCTGGCAACTCTATATTTATACATATATGACAGACTATTCTCTCTCTCTCTCTCTCTCTGTCTATGATCTTGCAGCATGCAATTTATTAATGAGTTATGGGTTAGTTGCCTCCATTCAATGGCGACAACTTATTGAATTAGAATGCAGATAAATTCATCGTATGTGCCTGAAACAATAGAGACATAAATCTCACTTGACGACCCCTGCCGAACCATAAATAAGAAACACTGCAACATAATTTTTATCGGGGGAGTGCAGACAAACAAAAAATGACAAAGGATAAGCGAGAGTGAGAGGCGAGAAGTGAGAGTGAGAGAGTGAGAGAGGCGAGTCAAAAGAAGCTTTTGTCTGTTTGTGTCGCCGGCATTCGAAAGGCCATAGGCGTCAAAGCACTTAACCGCTAGACATAAAGACACAAAGACAAATCCCCCTAAAACTGAACTCCTGAACCTGATTCCCTTCCCTTTCCCAACTCAATCCCAATCCCAATCCCAATTTCCGACAATGACAGCCATAAAATGTCTGCTTGTTGTTTTTGTGTTTGCTTTGCTTTTTTTTTGCCTTTGCTTTTGTTTGCTTTTTTAGGCCTAGCCACGTCGAGCACTTCTTCTGCTCCAACACACATATATATATAAAGTATATTTATATATGTATGTGTGTTATATATAGATTCTTTTTTTTGCTTCTCACAACTTGACATTGAAGCGCATTAGCACTGACATTCGCGTGAGTTCCACAATGATTATGATTCCTGAGAGTTTTCCACGCCCACTCGCACTCCCTCCCACTCTCTTTACTTCCTCTTCTCCCTGGTTTATTATTTCTCTTGGCATGACTTCTGCACTTTGGAGAGAAATTAATATCAGCGACGGGGGCAAAGTGCAAGCTCATCGCGTTCTTATCAGTGCAGCTGCTAAACACAAGAACTAAGTGCTCCGCATGACTCTGACTCTCTCTGAGTCCATAGAAGTGACTCGGATTGAATGGCATAATACGCTCCATTTCAAGCTTCTGTTAGGGTACGGGGTGGGGAATCAAGTGTGATGAGCACAGTACTTATGAGACTACAGATTGACTTGGCTAACAGTTGCAAGAAGTTTATAAGACATGGGAAGGTTTAGAAGTTGAATAAAGGTATAGAACTGATCTGGCATTAGGTTTTTCGAAGCTAAGTTTTTTTAAGCCAGTTTGTAGCACAGTTAAGCGCCTTTTGCAACGTGTTTCGTAATCATTTTTCCACTAGTTTCCAAGAGTACATATCACATGAGAAGGTCTTGAAGTTCAATATAGGAATAGAACTGATTTGTCGTTAGGGCTTTCTTACCTAAGGTTTTTTTAAGCCACTTTTTAGCACACATTAGCGCCTTTTGCAACTTGTTTAGTTATCATGTTTCCACCAGTTGCCAGCAGTTCACATCACATGAGAAGATATAGAAGTTGAATATAGAAATAGAACTGATCTGTTGTTAGTTCTTTATCAACTAAGGTATTTTAACCCACTTCCCACTTAAAAGCCTAGCGCCTTTTGCAACTTGTTTCGTTATCATTTTCCATTCATTGACAGCACTCAGTTTGCTGTCCGAATTTCTAGAGATACAACAACTGGAATAAGTCCTATCTATATGCAATCAGTAAACACACTCACAAGGCATTCATAATGCAGTCGCACTTGAAGGCAAGTGGAAATTATGTCAAAACAAACGGCAAGTCAAGTCATTCAGCTGGCAGTGGGACAGATAGACAGACAGACACACAGATGGAAAGACTGACAAACAGGCAGACAGACAGTTAGTTAGACAAACAAGCAGACAGGCAGGCAGTCAGTCAGTCACTCAGGCAGTCAGTCATTCAGTCATTCATTCAGTCAGTCGATCAGTCTTGCAGTCAGTTAGATTCGCAGTTAGTCACTCACTCACTCACTCACTCAGTCAGTCAGTCAGTTAGTTAGTCAGAGTGTCAGCCGCTGCACTGGTACTAATATGATGCAGTGCAGCAAAGAAGGCAAAGGGTTAAAGGGTACGCGGATGGAAGCGGGCTTATGGCGCGTCAAAGACACAAGAGCTGCCATTTATCAGTGCCCAAGCAATCTGCGAATTTCCACGGTGCTCGCTGCTTTTATTTATCCGCCATTTACAATATCTGGTGGGGAGCGGGGCGGCGCCTCGGGTTGCCAAGTCAGAGTTGGGTTTGGGGGTTTACTTTGTGCAATTGCAGTGCTGCAGCTGCAGCTGTTGTTGCTGCTGCTGCTGCTGCATTCTAAGCTTTTCTACATATGTCTGCCAACATTTGTAAGGATTTGCCTTGTCTCCTGCATCTCCGACTGCGGTCTCGCCTTTCTCTTCTGTCTTTCTTTCCCATCTTGCTCTGTGTGTGTGCTGTGAGTTGACTTCATTCAAAAAAGTTAATTCATAAATCGCACAAAGCGCGCAGATACGAAAGACGCACATGATAGTCCCCATACCACCTTGCCTGATCCCCTTACCTCCTCCACCTGCTCCTCCTACTGCTCCTCCTTCTTGCCATATGCAAAACGCATTTAGTCCCTAAGATAAAAGCTCGCCTGCAGCGGCTGCCTCAGTAGCTGTATTTGCGCTTACAGAGTGGAAAAAAAAACACCCAAGCAGGTAGGGCAGAGAGAAGGTAGCGGGGGAGGAACGTGCGCAAATAAAAGATTCCTATCAGGTGGCTCTTATGGCGCATGAAAGTACTTAAATTTGTTTGACTTGCATTTGCCAATGGCAGGTGTAGCGGCAGAGAGCGGGGGTTGTGAAGGGGGGAAGGTAGTGTGAGGGTACCTTGTGTACTGCAGTTGGGTCGCGTGGGCTGCCTTGTTGCTTGTCACTGTGGTTATCCCCCCTTTCCTTTCCTCTATTCCCACTCATTATGCATAAAAGGCATTGCAGAACTCAACTCAAAAGTCACGAGACTCACGACATGTTTGACTTATTCTCATCGCTGCACATATTGTTTGCGAATGCGTTTAGCAGATTGGCTCAATAAGATATGGAAACAATATGCATATCCGAGTAGCTAGCGCCGGAAAGTGCCATAAGTCGCGATAGCGAGGGCGGTCCCAGTTGTTGCGCAAATAAATTATAAATAATGAATGACATTTTTAATAGAGAGAGAGAGAGAAAGTGAGGGAGAGGAAAGTAGGTCGTCTTATCGGTTTATGGCTAACAGAATTATTTTATAGTTTACAATTGATCTACATAGTGATGTTAAACTTCTGTTAAAAAGTACAAACTTGGGTGTTATCAGTTGATGAAGTTAATGTAGTTATTGCTGAGCCACAACATAATCACTTCACTTAATAGAAAGAGAGTGAGGCGTAGTTAACTGTGTCTGTTAGTAGAGGCTAACAGTTCTGCGGCACCTATCGTAGATCTTCTTCATTAGCAATAGTATGATACAAGTACTGTACAAGAGTGATGTTAGTACTTAACAGAGTGATTGCAATATTGTCTATAGTATCTTTTAATACTGTTAAACAGAGCGGAAACCTTTTTCTACAAGTCTAAGAGAATGTTATTCAGTAATGTTAAACAGTGTTGTTACCACTTAATAGTCTGATTTCAATATTGTTATCACTTAGTTATTAGAGTCTAACGGAGCTGTGGCCACCATTTGCAACAGTACAACTGAATGTTAACAACAGTTAACTGAATGTTTATATTACGAAGTATTTTTACCACTTAAAAGAGTGATAACAATGTTGTTAATAGAATGTGTTACTGGTGTTCACCAGAGCTGCAACCTTCTTCTACAACAGTCTCCAATAATGTTATCAAGTAAAATTAAAAATTGTTGTTACTGCTTAACAGAGTTATTGCAAAGTTTTTAATAATTTATGTTTTTAGTGTATAACCATGATAAACTGAATGTTAACAATTTCTGTTATGAAGTAATGTTACTACTTAACAGAGTAATGTTCTCATGTTAAAAGTGTGTCAACAGAGTGATTGCAATATTGTTAATAGTGATGTTGTTGAAAATACGAGTATGTGAAGTTTCTAACTCTGCAACGGCCTCCATCTTTAACAGTTGGTTCGATGGTTATCTAGTATACTAGTAAGGTAAGAAAGTAATGATAACACTTAACGGAACTGAGCACCTCACAGCAGAATGACTTGATGACTCGATAACCTTGGAACTATTAATGAATATAAAATTAAAGCATTATTACTATAAAATAAATGAATATTGAATAAAAACTCTTTTATGCAATGTATTTATATATCTTTACAATCGAATAACTTCAAAATGGTGTCAAACCATTGTCAGTCCTCTGAAACAGCCCGCGAAATGGCCAGCACTTTGCTGTCTTAGAAGAGCCCCTTGTCATATGTGTGACTTTTCAACCAGCACAGCACAGCACACAATGAGGAAGTGAAACCCCGACAGAAGCAGCAAAGGCAACAACAAAGGCATCAACACTTGAGGCGAGCAGCAAAAAGGCGTTAGGCTCTTTGTGGCGCATTAAACTCACGACTGAAGCCCTTTTTGGAGATAGAGGGAGATAGAAAGGAAGGAAGAGAGGGAGAGAGAGAGGGGGGAAGTTCTCTCTGGCCAGAAGCTCTACGTGATTTTATCAAAGAAAAGCAAAACGCGGCGAAATACATATTCCACTTTCCTCCCCTCTCCACCTCACCCCTTCGTCCGTCACTGTCTCAGCTGAGTGCCCAGAGGCTGCGTCAAAATATGCCGCAATCAGGCTGCAAAACATTTTCATTTATATTTAAATACAAGAAAGCAGCAGCAGCAGCAGAGGCAGCAGCAGTAGGGGCAGCAGGAGGGGGAGCAGGGGCAGCAGCATTTTCGATTATGTTTAGATGCTTTTCGGGGGCAGCTTATCGACGCCCACGCAGGCAAGCAGGGAAGGAAGGAAGAGTCAGAGGGGAAGGGAGAAGGGAGAAGAGGGGAGGGGGGGGAGTATCTGCTGCTATGTGGGTGCCATATTTATTGCGTTCCATGATTTATTATAATTTTATGCATGAATCTGTGCAAAGTGGTGGGCGTGGCCCTAGGTAAAATGAGCTCAGTGTGGCCAACGTTTTGACATAACCTCAGTTCCCGCTCCCCCACCCCCTTTTACACCCTCTCTGCGCACTCTTTCTCTATGTATCTTTCCCCTCTCTCTCACTCGCTCTCTCTGCACATCATTAGCATGTCAGTCTGTCACTCTGGTCACCCTGTGCACGCGTGCATTACCAAATGCATTGCATACTTTTGTGCGCGCACCAGCAAATTCAATCAGCGCAAATAGCAAAGCGAACGAGGGGCGACACAAAAGAAAGCTGACCCAGAAGATATGCGAAGTGCATAATTAATATATATATACATATTATGTATATAGTAAAATATGATTACTAGCTTGTATTTAGTAAATTTCGCCTGCAAGTCACATTTGCCTGACGCCTCTCGCACTGTCTGTGAAAATCTCTCGCATATTTTGGCAAAGTGGAGCAAGTTAACCAGCAACGCAATAAGGTAGAGAACGCACTTATACACCCACACACACACACTCACGCACACCCACGCACACCCACGCACCACAAGCAGCACATGAATATTTCACACGCTCGCAAAGGCATTCGGCAAAAGTGAAAGCAAATGCAAAAGGCCTGCGGATTATCACACTCGATAGTGCCATTGATATGTGTTGTTGTTGTCCTTGTTATTGTAGTGTTTGCTGTGCTGCTGCTGCTGTTATTATTGCCGGTGTCGGCGTAGAGCTGCGTCTGCTCATTAATTCATATGCCGTCACTTTTGCTCATTGGCAATTCATGCAGCCGGCAGCCGAAACTGCTTTCTGAAGCACACACACGCGGCCCAGTTAAAGGTTAAGTGGCATCCCCTGGTCTCGATTGAACATGCATAATTGCCTGCCGGGCAATCCACAAAGGGGGTACGCGATATAAATAACCACAATTGTTATTCAATTAGAATTGCAGTAAGGCAAACTGAGCAGCTTCAAGTGAGTGGGAAAGAAAACATTCTTCATTCAATTCAAGAAGGTAATATGAGCAATGAAATGTTATTTATTGCAGCTAAGAATAAATGTTAATTTATATAACATTTATTTAAATACAGATACTATATAAATAAATGCAGTTACTAAATAAAAAACTTGTCAAATCATTTCCCATTGAATGAGATTTTTCAGTTCAATAAATGTTAAAACTATTAATGATAAACAATTTCATGAGAGTTTATGGATATTGCATAATAATATATTCTTCATACAAATTATATATATTTTTAAAGCAAAGAAAATACGAATTTTGAAGGCAGTTAATTCCCCATCAATTCGCTTTCCCAATCGCATATAATCTTTCCAAATTTATCGATAAACTTTTCCCCTTATTTATATCACATTTCAAATCTATTTCCACTTCGAATTTGTAGCTGCAACTGTTGAATAATTGAAAATACTTTGCGGGGACTGTTGTGAGACACGTGTGTCACAGTCCAGTTCCACGGTGAGTGGCTCCCCCCTTCCCCCTCGTCAGTAGGCGTGGCAGAAGTGTGCGACAGTTTGCAAGAAAATTTCCCAAAATTTCAATTTGAATTTTGTTGCAATCTTTTCGGCTTGTTAACGACCGTTTACGGCTAGGGGAGGAGGGGGCTACCAGAAGAGAAAGGAGGGCATCCAAAGTTTTCCACTCACTTCGACTTCGTTCCGAATCGGTCTATTTCAAAGTGTTTATGCGGTTACAAAATAAAGCAAAGTCAAAGTTTTTGATAAACTTTTAGCCACAGCAGCAACAGCAGCAGCAACAACAGCAACAACAGCAGCAGCAACAACAGCAGCAGCAACAGCAGCAACAACAGCAGCAACAGCAGCGGCAACTTCTGTGCTTGTCAGTTGCCAACTGAATGGGGCAGGAGGCAGTAGGGGGGCGTGGCTTTTTCATAAATTGAAAATTGCACATTTCAAAAGCGTTTGCTCACAGCTTTAATCAAGACGACAGACGGACAGACCCAAAAAGAGAGAGAGAAGGAGAAAAAGAGAGAGCAAGAGACAAAGAAAAAAGAGATAGGCACAGTCCAAAGAAAGAGTGAGATGCAGAAAGAGTGAGTGAGTGGGAAAGAAAGACCAAAGTCTGCGGGTCCAATCAATAAGGCACAAAACAATTGTGTTGTCTGCGGGTGTGTGTGAGTGTGTGTCTGTGTCTTAATGCCTGTCTGCGTGTGTGTGTGTGTGCTGGGCAGGATATTAGATAAATAGGCGCCAGGCACGAATACTCAGGCTGACCGCACGTCCCATTGCGTTGGAGGCAACGTTGGGCAATGTCTTAATTGATTTAACACGAAATCAGTCAAACGATAATCGAAAATTGCTACGCAAACTGTTTGATTACATGCAACGTGGCCCGGCCATGGCCACAGTCGCACACCCACACCCCCCTCACACACACCCAGCCCTGTCTCCCTTCCTCCTACCCTACCCCACTGCGCCTCCTTCGTCTGCTACGCATCCCGAGCCCATCAATTGACCAGCCTCGTACCTTGTAGCCACAACTGCAGCTCCACCCTCCCTCCCCCACTCCGCGCTCCCTCCTCCCAATTCCTCAGCCAGTTCCAGTTCCACCTTCATCCGGTTTAGCAACGCTTCGACGACTTCCTTCACAAATAACGGGGGCACACGTTGACAAGACAAAGTTGTCGCTGTCGGTCTTCGGGCATAATTGAATTTCCCCAATTTACGTTCGCTCGCCCCGCCCCGCCTCCAACTCCCGCCCCGCCCACTTGTGCTTCGTATGAGCAGTTGGCGTAATTGTGAATGTTAGCCCATCACTCATAACCACACAGACCCGACTCGCTCAGCGCAGCTCCGCTCAGCTCGACTCGAATTGATTACATTGGCACTGCAGTTGCTCGGTCGAGCTTATCAGTTCGCTTTACATTCAATTTGCAGCGAAATCCTCTTGATAAATGTCGCTTAATTAGTCAACCCGCCGTTTTCTTTGTTGCGCTTCTGCTGCTCATTGTCTCCTGGCGACTAATGTCGCACGATTTATATCTATTTTGCCACTGGGTCAACCTTCGGCTTCGGTTCGAGTCGGTGTCGATTGGGTGTCGATCGTAGAGGGCTCTAATGAGTGGACCCTGAAAAATTGGTATGCAATTTCTTATGCTAATGGGGGTCAATGAAGTGTGCACTGACGATTATGAGTTGGTTTTGTATGATTGTTAATGGCTTTAAATCAGAGACGAATGAATCAAGAAGTGATTTGATTAATTGATCTCAGTTGCTTTCAGTTTATTGTGTTTGTTCAGAGCTGCTCATTAACAGAGCGAACGATTTATTTTTAGAGACAATGCATAACTGATTAATCGATTAATTTTAATGTGAATAATGCTGTCTGCTTATCAATATAAGAGTAGACACAAGTGTATCATGGAAAGCAAACCAATTGTGTGCCAGTTTTGGAATAACAATTCTTTCATTTAACAGTCATTGTAAGTATTTAAATGTAATTCCTATGTTAAAATCGAAACGGTTCGCATCTATTAATCATTTATAAAAATTCATACAGAGATCGATTTTACAAAGAGAACAATGTGGAACTAAGATAAGCAATCGAAGCTATGATGATTTAAACATATTATATATCGGAGTAGATAACAGAAGGAGTGATGTCTGCATATTACAGATATATTATTGATGCAAATGTGAAACTTAGTGTCTATAACTGTTCATCTTTTATAGACATCCTAACATAAATCGATCAGTCTGTTTGTAAAAATAATGAAAAAAGTTTTTAATGCAAATTGGTCCTAATGAATCTTAGATAACAGAAAGAGAAATTTTTGACTGCTGTTGGGTATATTTAATTTAGCTACTAAATGTTCTCGTAGTCAATGTAATCGTTCCTCTGCAATTATCATGAATTTAGACAAATTGTTAATACAAATATGAAATAAAGTCTAGAGAACAGAGATCGATTAGTCTCTTTGTTAACATAATGAAAAGTACAATGTTAATTAACATATCAATTGTTCTTAATAAATCTTAGATAAGAGAAAGAAAGATGTCTGCTTGCTGTAAAGTATATGTAAACTTCGTCAATGTAATCATTCCTCTGCGCCTATGATGAATTGAAATCAACAGCAAGAAAGATATCTGCTTCGCAATAACATTTTACAGATAAATTGTTAATAGAAACAAGAAATATAGTCTACAAAACAGGGATCAATTTGTCTCTATGTTGATACAACGAAAAAGTACTCAATACAAACAGAGGTAACATATGTTAACTAACATTTTATTTGGTGTAAATAAATCTTAGATAACAGAGAGAAAGATGTTTGCTTCATGGGAATCGCTGCCCTGACAAAACTAACGAAATTATGGTTTAACATACATATATCGAACGTAACAATAAGAAAGATATCAGATATCAAACTTTACAGAGATTTACACAAATTATTAATTGAACTAAGCCAATTTCAGTGAGCTGTTCTGACCAATATAAGTCAAAGCGTAGCATAACGCATTTTTTGGCTCATTTAGGGGCACTCAGTGTCAAGTGCAATTGATTTAAATGGCACTTAAAATCGGTTGCTAATGCAACAAATTCCAATTACACAAAGCGCCTGTCATTAATGCCAAAATAAACCCGCTTAAGCCAAAGGCGACAGCTGCAAAAATACGTTCTGTATGGACAGCAACAATAGAGAGCGAAACAAAAAAGGGTTCTGCTGTGTAAATATGAATACTCGCAACTAACAAACACACACACACACACACGCACACTTACATATTATTAATAACAATTTCATGCCAACCGCAGCTTTGAAATGCCTCGATATGAATGCTTTTTACACATAATTCACAGGCAATTTAAATGCAGCCCCAAAACATAAACATCACCCAAGCTCTCCCTCTCTCTCCCTCTCTCTCTCTCTTCACACCTTTGGCCCCGCCCCCTAGCAGACCGCAGAAATATTTATTCTTTTTACTCGATATTTTTTACGCCCGCTGTCAAACGATTTGCAAAACCAACTGTATCCCGTTAGTGCGATGCTTTTTTTGCAGTTCACAGTTCGCAGTTCGCAGCTTCGCCTGTTTGCCTGTTTGGCTGTTTGGTTTTTTCTCAGTTTTGCTGTTGTTTTAAGCGTTAAATTTAATTACTCAGCATCGAGCGATAAAAGGGGCTTAGACGAAGGCGTGCCAGCGGTAGAGAGGGAGGCGTGGCGACTATTTGAACAGCTGCCGTGTACAAATACCGCACGGCAATGGCCTGCGAATGAGGTTTCAGTTGCGCAAAAAAAAAGGAAAATAAACAAATAACTATAATTAAAAAAGAGTGTGGGCGGCGCACTAATTAGAGGCGGATTTTATTACTTAACTCTCTCTCCATCTCTCTCTCTCTCTCTCACACTCTGTATGATTGTGTTTTTGCATTGTATACACTGTCCGCTGTCTAATTAATGCAATTGAAAATTATTGCATACTGTTCGAGAAGTGATAAATGCAGAGTAATAAAAATGTTGAAAGTGTTTTTGATTTATCCAATCTCTTTTGCTTCTCTTTCTTGCTCTCTTATAGATCTAGGCAATAAAATATCGACACGCCCCGCTCCTTGAGGAAGCCTTGGCCAATTACAGGGACTGCTGCGAATTTATGACACGATTTGATTTCGCAAGCGGCAGGTTTGGCAGTTTCGGCAGTTGCTTCATTTGCTGGTCAAATGTTTGTCGAGCACGCATTGAATTTAATTAATTTAACACGAGAATCATTCAGGCGATATTTCCGAAACTAAGCGAGAGACTCACGAAATGGCTTATTGACATGCCACGCGGGCGGGTGTCCAAGTAGCAGACCAGAACAGAGCAGACCAAACAAAGGGAGGCATAAATCTCAGGGGGAAGAGGGTAGTGTGGGCAACTGGACACAGAAATTAGCCAATGGGTGTGCGAAGGAGTGTGTGTGTGGGTGAGTGTGAGTAACTAAATAATCTTAATCGGAAATTAAGCCCATCGAGTACATTGCCGAATTGCCAATTAAGAGTTTGGAATTGGATAAATCACGACTGAAATATAACGTTAGATAAAGTCGTTAGCCTAATGGGTTATTCATGTTACCCTCTCTGTCTTTAGGTCGGCATTAAAACATCAAAATAATCGCAACGTTTAATTGCCATAATTAATATGCTATAAAACACCGTGTGGTCTATTTTATTGTTCCTTAATGGAGACACTAAAGTATCTTGCGGCTACAGACCAAATTGTGAATAGAAATTAATTTAAATATAATATAATTCACTCAAAGATTCAAATGAAACTTGTAGTTTGAATAGCTTGAAGATATAATAAATACATAACATAAGTAGCTTGTAGATGCATCAAAATTGTTGTATGAATAGAATAGTAAACTGTTGAATAAGTACTTAATCCAAAAAACTTGTTGGTGCAAGAAAGTACAACTTTATCGTTTGGTTACAAAAATATCTTGGGAGGCCAAACGTATAATTATGTTATAAAAGTATCTTGTGTCTACAAAAATATTATGTGGATATAAAAGTAGTTTCGGGTTAAAAAAGTATGTTTTGGATGCAAGAGTATTTTCAGATAACAAAAGTATCTTGAGAGCCCAAAATTATCTCTGGGATGTAAAAATATCTTCTGAATAATATATTATCTTTGGATACAATACTTGTAGTATTTTTTGGCAACCAAAGTATCTTCTTAATTCAAGAGCATATTTTGAATAGAACAATTAACTTGTGGATACAAAAGTATCTTTGGACACAAAAGTAACTTCTGAATACTAAAGTATCTTTTGAATACAAAATCATGTTGAATAAAATAATTAACTTGTTGATACAGAAGTTACAAAAGTATCTTCAGGATACCTAAATGTCTCAAAGTATCTTTGAGATATAAAAGTATCGTCGAGATATAAACGTATATTCTAGATACCAAAGTATTTTCTGGATACAAAAGTATCATCTGGATACAGAAGTATCTTCTAGGTACCACAGTATCTTCTGGAACCAAAGTATTTTCTGAATACAAATGCATATGTTGAATAAATGAATTAACTTGTGGATACAGAAGAATATTCAAGTTACAAAAGTATCTTCAGGATACAAAAGTATCTTCAACATACAAAAGTATATTTAAAATATAAACGTATATTCTGGATACCAAAGTATTTTCTGAATACAAAAGTATCTTCTGGATACAAAAGTATTTTCTAGGTACCAAAGTATCTTCTGGATACCAAAGTATCTTCTATATACCAAAGTATATTCTGGATACCGAAGTATCTTCTGGATACCCAAGTATCTTCTGAATACCAAAGTATCTTCTGAATACCAAAGTATCTCATTGAGAGTTGTAAAAAATAATTGCAAGATTGAATTGTTTTCTTTATAATCCATTTGCCTGGACTCGTCTGGCCATTCGCTAATTGCACATCACTTGTAACGGTGCTTTTACAACTGCTCAGGACATTGTCTTGCGTATCCTTTCGCTGACGCTGCCACTGCCGCTGCCGCAGTCGCAGCCACAGTCGACGGCTGCCGCAGTCGTTGCCGACATTCGGCGCTTTTATTGCACCACATAAAAATCATTAATTACAACAACTCGTCGTGAAATTTAAATGCCGCTCGCACATCGAGCAAAATAAGCGAGACAAATATTGAAAGGCAAATTGAATTTTCATACACGATGCAAAGGTGAGGCGGGGTCAGCAAGGGGGAGGGGGTGTGGCCTGGTGCGTCAGAGCGAAGTATGACACAACTTTGTACACTTAGCACGGGAAAAAAGGACAAACAGGGTCGATCCAGAGAGAGGAGGGAGAGTCCGACTGTTCTTTCTTTTTTTGAACAGCGCAGCACTTTGTACCGGCATGGGCTGCACACACCCACACACGCACCCCATGCACACACACCCCGGCACACACATGTGTACATAACGGCACCTACCCAGTTTCATTTTATGAGGGTGGCAACATTTTTGCTTTTTATGTTCGACAGATTTTCGTGTTGGTATGTGAAACATGCTGATTCCCAGTGATTACAATTGTTGTGCTGCCCGTGTGGGCCGCTGCCCGGAACGCAGTGAGGCTGCAGAGAGGGGGGAGGAGAGGAGTGGCAGCGAGGGGGCACAAACAGCCGGACTGGCTTGCCGAGCCCGCCTCTTTGCCGGGGCTTCAACTTGGCCCGATGCCGTAAAAAGCACAACGAAAGCAGATAAATAAAAACAACAGCAGCAACAACGACAACAACAACAACAACAAACAAAAATACAACAACAAGACAACAACAGCAGAAGCAACAACAACAACAATGATAACAACAACGACAACAACAACAGCAGTCAACCGTGGCAAAAATTTTGCACACAAAAACGAAAACATTAAAGCAGACAAAAAGAAATGCACGTGTAAAATGTAGCATACAGTTGACAGACCGCAAAATACCCTAGAGTTTAATTAGGGAGATTAAAAAGTATAAAGTTTACAAGAGTTAAAAATATTTACAAATCTTCTTCAACTGCAAAGTATACTTATTTAAGTGTTTTATATAAAATATATTACAATTTTGTTATATGAAATTCTTTTTCTTAGAAACGTTGAGCCAAAATTAAATAGAATAAATTCAATACAAATTTCAAGTGCTGGAATATAAAGTTAATATAAAAGTGATATATTTATATCTGATGTATATAATAGTCAATTTAATTTTGATCAATAATATTATTTAAATATATATTTAAATTAAATGAAAAAAAATATATATACATTTTTTTAAATTTTAAGTGAAATACAAAAAAAATAAAAAAATGTTTTTTATAAGTGAACATAATTTCTGAATTAAACTTTTATTATATTTATGTTTAATTTTGTTAAAATATTCTTAACCAGCCCAAATTCTAGTTGACCCCACAGGGTATGCAGCAAATTTTTTTTATGCCGCTCGTTACAATTTTCGTGATGTTCTGCTGACAACTCAGCAGAGATCAAGTTATTATGAGTGTGTGTGTGCTGTTTGCTGTGTGTGTAGTGTATGTACATGTGTGTGTGTGTGTGAGTGTGTATTTTTGGAGAGCTTTCGGCGCGGTTGTGGCGATCTGTGTGCCAGTCAAGCCAGGCTCTGTTGCTGGCCTGCAAGGGGACCAAGACTGGCACCGTGGCAGGAGCTGGAGCCGAGGTCAGGGTCGGTGGGGGAGGGGAGGTCTCGAGTCCGGCCAGGCCGTTGACAATTAAGGTGAATGAATATTTTAATATTGGCAAACAGATTACACATATGGGCAATGGCAATGCCCAGCACAGCCATGACTTGTGCATGGACCTGCAGAGGCCACTGGACTGCAGCTGGACATGAAGTGAAGCAGCGGTTCCGACGATGACGATGACGATGACGACGAACGCGAACGCGGACAAGCACTCGAGTAATGGCGTTAAATTTAATTCAATTGAATTGAATTGTTGTTGGCACAATGCATCAAAAGCAAACGCAACGATAAGATGCGGATGCGAAAGCGGATGCAGATGTGCAGAGGGGGATGCAGGGAGGGAGTATGCAAAGAGGGACGGGTCGGGCTGGCGGATGCTGTACATATCGTTGGGTTTTTTGCCTCCCTCGGCCTCTGCCTCTATTTAAAATAATCAAATAAAGTAAATCAACGAAATAAAATACAATTGCAGTGCACATACACCCCTTACATCCTCCTCCCTCCCCCTTGAATTGTGCTCAGCGTTGCCGTTGCCAAATGGCAATAATTAAGCTCGGCATGGGCAGGCAGAGAAGGCGTGGACAGCGCAAGAAGTTAATTTACTCGCACCACAAAAGTCCCCATGCGGGCTTTATATATTTTATAATATTTTGAGCCGCTTATCGGACGTGGATTGACAGCGCAACTGAGTGGGTTGTATGATATATTATTATAGACTGAAGAAGAAAGACTGTCATAAGATATTATAGACTTTTTATCATGGAAAATTTGAATGTGAGAGATATCATATATGGTAAGTTTAAAGTCTAAAACTTGTGTGAGTCCAAATGCAATTGAAATGCAAAACTTAATAGTGATTTCTTGAACAATTTCAGACTTTTCTAAAGGATTTCTCAGTTACTCTATCGAGTTAAAGGTTTCTTAATTTGGATAAGATCAGATCATTGTCAAGTCTTGTACGAGTTCATATGTAATTGATACACAGTTTCTTAAAACTTTGAAACACTTCTCAACTGACATTCATATGATGAATGTATGTGGGTATTATTATTATATATTGCTTAGACATCATATAAGTTCATTGATAAACAGTTAATTAAAAATTTTAGACTTTTGGCTACTGATATTTACACAAATTGCCGTGTTAGCTTATCTTCAAATGATATAAGTGGATAAAGTTATGCATTACAGTTATTTATGGCTGGGATATCATACAAGTTTTTAGGTTAACAACTTTGGGATAGGAAAAGAAAGATTTAATGCAATGCATTCTGCATAAAGATGATTTTGGTACAGATCCTGAGGTTGTTCAAAATTAATTTATATAAATTATTATAGTGATCTATTTATTTTATTTTTAACATTTGTTAACCAGATATTTAGATGCTTTGCAGCTTGTTGAACTTTTTCTACACCATAACCCCCCTTAGATCAATCTCGATTAAGCTGCAAATACAACCGTCGATCACTTTTGAAACAGAGCAAGTGACCTAAATGCCAAAGTGGCGAAGGTGACGTGGCATAGAAGTGTTGCAAGGACAGTTGAGGGAGGAGTTGGCGGCAGTCGATTGCTAGAGGGCACAGGAAGAAGGCAGAGGAGAATAAAAAGGGAACTAGAAAGGGGAGGGTGATGCACAGTGGGCGACAGCAGACTGTGTGGAAACGTGCCAAATTTCTAATCAAAAATGCCACAAAACAGAAGCAGCGCACAAAAACTGATTGTTGGCCAGCTCGTCTGTGTGTGAGAGAGTGTCAGAGTGTGTGTGAGTGCGTCGTGCGTATTAGCGAGTCAACGTGTGCGCCTGTATTGGTTTACTCATACGTTCGAGTGTGCGTGTGTGTGTGTGCTCGTATTGGTTGCGAAATTCAAAGCGCTTTCGGTCTGGCAGCAGTAACAGTAAAACTTGATGAAAATCGATTTTAATTACAAAGTCAATGCGCGTAATTGCGTTGCACCTAACTCAAGTGGGCAGCCAGCCAGCGAGCACTTTGATGTATCCATCGAACTCGACACGGACACGGACACGGGCACGGACACGCAGCAATTTGTAGCGAACGAGAGACAGCTTCGGCTTCCATGGCAATAGCATTAACCCCAGTTGAGTCTCTGAGTAAGCGGATGAGCCGAGGGAAGTAAGGAGGGAATTATAATGACAAAGATAACAGCTTGAGCGAATAAAGATTAATTGATAAAATGTATATTTATTTATTGATATAAACGGTTATGTTGTCTAAGACATTACCTGCGTTATGAAAAACTATTTATTGGCTACCAAAAAGGTTTATATATCCAAATTAACAATTATTCTAGGAGTAAGTTGAACAAAATAAATATATATTTTATATTCTATCTATATATTCTATATCTATATTCTAAACAAAGATCGCCAGAACACCATAATATTCTATGAAAATAGATACTTTTTAGGCACAGCATTACTTATTTTATTTTGCTTAACATATTTCTTTTCAGTAGACAACTTTTCTCAATTGACTCAGATTGGACTTCATTTTATTTCATAATAATTTAAATTTCTTCTTAAAAAAAAGAAATCAAGCCTTCTTATTATATCATGCATGTTTACAAGGAATAAGAAGCGGTTTATTTACTTTGTGATTATTCCATTATTTTTCTACAGACATAAAACATGTGTTATAACTCTTAATCATGCCTTAAATCCTTCTTTTCTTTCCTCACATTGGATATATAATTTTTATTAATTATTGTTATGATATTGATTAAACGTAATACATTCAAGAAATAAATATGGTACATATATAATTATTAAAATATTCCAAAATCAGTTCATCCTTATTACATTAGCCCTCAGCAAGGTATTTCCCTGCACTCAACCACACAGAGTGCACTTTTTAACTCCCCGTCCGCCTTGCTGGGGTTAAAGCGTCAGTAAAATTTTCATTGCATAATTTTGTGCGCCAATTATTGTCCAATAAGCGGAAGCGGAATGTTTGTATTTGTATTGTAACCAGTTGCAATCAATGAATTCCATGAACTCGCCGAGAGACTTCCAAACATCAAGCTGCCTGCGAGAGCAAGGGAGACAGACAGACAGAGTGAGAGGGGAGATCGTGACGGGGCAGTGCATCGGCTCGAGAATTTTTGGCGTTTGTGGTTGCCGATGTGGCATGCATATAAACTGCACCACACACGCACTGCACACAAGCTATCTCTCTGTCTGTCTGACTGTGTGTGTGTGTGAGTGTGCGTGCGTGTGTGTGTGTTTGTACAGGCTGACCAAATTTACTGCACTGTTGCATGTCATTAAGGGCCGCGCATTGGCCGAGTGCAGCGCTGGCCCAAGCGAAATCAATTCGATGTAATTTCGCCAACTTACGCCTTAATCTAGTCAGAGTTGCTAGAGATTCTCGACTAACTTGAACAGTTATTAAAATATCACAAATTCCCCTGAAAGTAACTTTTTGCTGCTGCACAGACAACTCAGGCGAATTGCAGGCGGAATTGGCGGACGGAATTGCCTGCTGGTAAATTTAATTAAAGCATTCTCGACATACACACAAAACTTTTAGCTGCAGCAGCCGCATTATTGTTGTTGTTGTTGCAGTAATAGTTGTTGTTGTTGCTGTTGCTGTAGCTGGAGTTGTTGTTGTTGATTTTGTTGCTGGTGCATTGTCAACAATAAGCAGCATGCGCACGACTGCACAGCCAATGCATAAACAGCCTCCTGCCACGCCCACCTGCCTGCCTGCCTGCCTGCCAATGCATTTGCTTGGCTGCACTCACAACAAACGCAAATTGCCAGCACATTTTTTTGCCTGCTTCTCTATTTATTTTCATGCTGCATACTTTTTGGGGCAGCGCTTAAAGTTCAATCGAGACGGGGGAGTGGGAGACAGCGAGAGAAGGAAGGGGAGGGAGAGGCAGCACCAGCGACAGCTGAATCCGCTGCGCTAAAGAGTTAAAGCGCCCGCGCCAAGGAAGCGCACGAAGCAAAACAACATCCGCCGCCATCTTGATTTAAATGAAATTTAACTTTTTTGCATATTAAAAAACTTTTGCATTTTTGATGCGAAATAAGAAAACTTTTTGGCCTCACTTTCTATACACATTTTATTTTGTATTTCTCTTCTCCTTCCCCTTTATTTTTTTTTTGTTGCTTTCTGTTGCTGTTTCCCATTTCGTTTCGTTTTCCCATTTGTTTTGTAGTTCTTAGTCTGCAAATTAGATAGTGCCAGTGCTTGAGATTTGCTGTCTCTATTGCACGTGATGCGTGACGGGACACGTCTACGCGACCCCACGTACAGCACATAATTTGCGGACACTTAAAATGAAGCCACAAAGCATCGCCAAATAGTCAACAAGCTTTTAAAAGATAAGCTTAACTAAATAGGAATATACAAGTGGTTCTAATTTGTAAACATTTTTGGTAGTTTTATAGTACAATTTATTACTTGTTGGTATTGTTTACTGCATGTCGATAATGCATATTTGTTTAAGAGTAGTTTTATAGGGACAATCAAAATCTAATTTGTCCTGATTTATATGCACAGGTTTGATTAATTTAAAGTTGGTTTTACATTAGAATTGCTGATTTTGGTTCCTTTCATGGAGTTAGTTAAATTTATTTTTCATCTCATTTTTTAATTTATTTTTCTTTTAATTTTTTTTTTTTTAATTTGATTTTCTTCTTATATTTCATTTTAATATTTATATTTATTTCTACTTTTAATTTAATTCATTTTTCACAAAACTATAGTTTAATCATTAGTTCGTTCATTCGAGTCTTAAAGTGTTTGGTTCCTTTGGTCGTCGGGTCTTTTGGTCTGCAAGTCTTTAGTCCGTACGTCAAAATCTTGTTCTCTCATTGATATCGTAAAGGGATTTAATGCTCTACTGTTATTTTATCGAACTACAATCTTTTATATCTGAACTTTCAATTTGCTACCCAAGCATTCCAAGTCTTATTAGGCAGTCCTATTCACCTTTCTACTCATCTTCAGTTATAATTTTTTTCAATCCTTGCAAATTGTGATGGTTTTCCATCTTCAACTTCTTCGATATCTTTCTATCGATTTCCCATACTCTTGAAACACTTCAAGTTCTTTTTAAATCGTTATCTCTTCAATTCTCTCTGCATCGTTCCCTTCATGTTCAATACTCTTTCCCTTCCTTATCAGTGTAAGTCTTCTTACCGACTTTGGCATAGTTCTCAAGTGGAAAAGAAACTTGGGAGTAACTGTTCCCAGGCAGGTGCAGTAACTGTTCTCCCAGGCAGGTATCTGCATTATTTTATGTTGAATTATGGCAACTACAATGCGAACTGCATGTGTGTGTGTGTGTGTGTGTGAGTGTGTGGGTGTGTGGAGGAAGGGAGATGTTCTGCTCGACGAGTGTTTGTATTTGCTTTGGGGGCGTGCCATTTGCAACGTGTTTTATTTACAGACAAAGAAGGCGTGCAAAAAATTAGCAGTAGCTACGCTTGGTAAGTGGTGAAGGGAGAATGCTGCAGAGAGGAGGGTAGAAGGAAGGCGTGTAGGTAGGAAATCCAAACCAAATGGCTGCGCACAGGTAAACTAAGAAAACAAGCGAAACACGAAATCCAAGAGGCTGTGCCAGTGCCTGTGCCTGTGACTGTGCCTGTGCTGTGGCTGCCCCTAACTTGCTTATGAAGATTTATGTGATGCTGCTCGTGTTGTTGTTATGCTTGCCATGCTGCCAGCGCCAGACAACAGCAAACAAAAACAACAACAGCAAGAGCAAGAACAGAACTATAAGAAAATCACCTAACAAATACGTGAGTATTGAGTAAATTTCTTGCGGTAAATATCCTCCCACTTTATGCTCGCCAGACTAAAAATAGGTTAAATAGCGAAGGAGAAAAGGGAGAAGAACTAATTGTTGCGGACAGAAATAGAATTCAACAATAGGAAAGGTGGATACCGAGTTGATTGCCAAGAGTTAGGCAGGGCTAGGTTAACATTCTCAAAGGCTTTAAAGAAGGTATCTTCTGTTAGTCTTGCGCATCCTTTTTCTTTCTTTCATTCTTATAGGTTGATAAGAAGGCTTCTTCAGTTAGTCTTGCACTTTCTTTTCTTTCCTTTTTTTATCATGTTTGCATATTTACAAGGTATCTATAGCATATCACATTAGTTTATATCTCTTATAGTCAACTTCCCAGTCCTTTTACTTCCCCAATCTAAGAAGAACTTACAAGAAGGTATCTTCAGTTAGTCTTCCACATCCTTTACTTCTTTTCATACTCATAGGTTTAAATGAAGGTATCTTCAGTAAGTCCTCCATATTCTTTTCTTTTTGTCATGCTTGCATATTTACAGGGTATCTCTAGCACATTAGTTTGCTTTTTCTTCCCTGTCCATCAACCTCCTCTATCTATGGCAACTAGCACATAGGCTCTATAACTATGGAAACAAGCTATCCAATAAATGCCCTAGGCACTATCTTTCGAGCTAAGGAATTATCCGTCTCAGTACAGCCAAATCTTCTGCAGACTTCGTTGCGTTTAACTTAAATTTGAGCTCACTCCTCTCCCATGCACAGATCTGTATCTGTATCTGTGGCAATAAATTCGAAGTCATAAACATGTTGAGTCCGCGCAGAAGTGCCACCCCGCCTGCCTGCGAAATACTTATGGCCTTTTCGCAGTTTTTTAGCCGGAAGTGATTTGCGCTTTTGCTGTTGCGACTTTTAGCCGTTTTCTGCCATGTTCTGGCTGCGCTTTTGATAAATCAAACGCGTCGCCTTTGTCGCCAAAGCAATCGAAGTTGAAGCAGCAGCAGCCGGAGCAGGAGCAGCAGCGAGAGGCACTGCCTCAACTGGCTAAATCTCAAGCACAACTCATTGTGGCACAGCAAATTGAAGTTCTCAATGCTGCAGGCTGCTGTACTAGCCAGGGGAGAGAGGGGAGTGGGGAAACGGGAGAGGGACAGCCACTTGAGAGGCAGCGATAAGGAAGTGCAATTGTAAGGCTGTCGCCTGCCAACAACAATGGGGGCTGCTGCTCGTGCTGCTCCTCTCCTGCTGCACTCGAGTGCATCGCCTTGCCATTTTTCTTGTTCTCCGTATAGATTGCCTTGAAGCCTTCCTCTCCAGCGCAGTTCGAGTGGCAATTTCCATTGTTGCGCTTGTCTCACGACGCTGTACAAAGAATTAGCACAGACGAACACTTTATCAAAGCAAACTCTTCCCTTTCTCTCTCTCTCTCTCTCTCCATCTGCCATCGAAGCTGTCATAAATCTTTCACTGACGCCACTTTATTAATTCACGATTAGAGAGAGAGGGAGAGGGAGAGTAAACACAGAAATGGACATAAGACGGCAACAGGGAGAGAGGGAGGGAGGGAGGTCGGAGGGGAGTCAATTGTAATTAACTGGCAACTACTCGTAGCATTTGCGGCGCCCTCAAACATTCCGTCGTCCACACGACGAAAACGTAAATCATTTTAAATTGCATTTTGAACATTCGTAAATGGCCCACAAAGTGCCTCCCTCCCCCTCCCCCAGCTCCATTTCACCTTCTCTTTTGTTTCTCCACGTCAAGCCACGACATTCATCTGCCTGTTTGAAGCGCTCTTCGGTTTTTCGGTTTCCCGCTTGGAATACCTTCTCGTATTTTTGTTGGCCTCGTGTCCAGTTGCATGTATGACACAAATTTGCATCCATTTCCCCATAAATCGAGACTTTTTTAATGGATTTTAGCAGGGTGAATACATTCGCGAAGCAATCCGAACTGAATTTGACATTAATTATTGAGAAAAGTTATTCAATCTTTCTGTATCATCAGAAGGAAACGAGAGAGCTGAGATGTGTCATTAAAATTAAATTATTAAATGCGATTAAATTCTTTCACTGCACTTAACAGTATTTTACCTAGCATATTTTATGACTAAGTTCTTTTTAGTTCAATGTAATTTAGAGACTGTAAACTAACATTACTTAACAATATGTTAAATAACATATTTTACATACATCATGTTATTTGAATGCACTGCAGTGCACTGTTATTGAGAGACTGTTAAAGACATGTTAACTAACATTTATAATAAATAATGATGTTAAAATGTACTGTAATTAATAGACTGCTAACTAACATTAAGATCTCTGTCTCTATCTCTATCTCTATCTCTATCTCTATCTCTATCTCTATCTCTATCTCTATCTCTATCTCTATCTCTATCTCTATCTCTATCTCTATCTCTATCTCTATCTCTATCTCTATCTCTATCTCTATCTCTATCTCTATCTCTATCTCTATCTCTATCTCTATCTCTATCTCTATCTCTATCTCTATCTCTATCTCTATCTCTATCTCTATCTCTATCTCTATCTCTATCTCTATCTCTATCTTTATCTCTATCTCTATCTCTATCTCCATCTCTATCTCTTTTTCTGCCTTGAAGCTGGCAATAAAAGTTGTTGACTAATTCAATTTGAGAGCATTAGAAGTAAAAGAGGGAAAAGTGCAGAGCAAAATGGCAAGAACTGGTTGCTGCTTATGGAAATGTTAGAAAAATGCAGGGATAATGCCAAGAAAATGTGCTAACAGCCATGTGGTTTACAGCTTAATGGGCTTACTTACTAAACTTTGAGGGGAGAACAAAATAGTTAGAGGAGAACTACTTTGAAAGTAAGAAATAAGTAATATTGGAATTATTTATAGTAATTGGTAGAACACTTATAAATTATGTGGTGATTCACAATGATTAATAATTTACAACTATTACGAACAAAATAATAAAATTAATTTATTCATTTCATCATCCCCGCACTGTTATAAATTTACGTATAACTTTTAAATAGTTTATTTACTCTTTAAACATTTTGTAGAGCAATCTCAAAATTTTAGCTGAAATAAAGTAAAGTAATTCTCTTATTAAATCAAAGCAAACACAACTTTAATTTCTATGAATTGTGTTGCATGTATTGAAATAATAAAATTGTGTATATTCCATTTTGATGAAATTCCTGAAATCCCCTCAAAAATTCCCCATAAAATGGCGTTAAATGCAATCGGGAAATTATCACACGCGTGTGCCGTGAAAAAGCGTAACAATTGAAGTGTTTGCGGCACACACACACACACGACACACTCTCCACACACAGGGAATGACAAAGCTGTGTGGGAGTTGAGTGTGCTGGAATGGGGGGCGTGGCTACGTGATCAAATATGCAAATAATTGCAAAATGAAAATGTGTATGCAAAGTCAAACGAAGCGCAACGCGCAAAGTATCTCAAACACTTTTTGGTTGGCTTTGAGCATCAACAACACTTTGCAAGCACACACAACAAGCAACAGCAGTAACAGCAACAACAGCAATAACAACAAAGAGAGAAGACACCAAGGAGGGACCCTCGCTCTAAGGGTGGAAGGGGGGCGTGGCTGGTGGCATCAATTTATTTGTGCCACGCACGCGAATGCAAACAAATTAAATTGCAAATCATGATTAGCTGCCTCACAGCTCGCACCCTTAGTGCCCCTCTCCCCCTCCCCCATCCAAAACTCGATAAAACAAGAGCAACAAAAATGAGCCATACGAACTGAGCCATGTACGAGCACTTCAATATAATCATATATTCCCATACGCTCCACGCACACTACGAGAGCAGCGCGTCGGATTTTGCTTTAAATTTTAAGCAAGGCAAAGGCAGAGGAAGGGAAGTGGTTAGACTGCGATCCGCAGGGAATTGCAGGTCGTAGTTACCCTATAAAATTCTGCGAAAATTCATAGAGGGAAGGGAAAGAGAAGCAGCGCACACAATTTGCCTTATGCGACAATCTACGCTGGAATGGGCTGTAAAAAAAAATATATTATAATTTTCATTATGATTAAATTCGATGCAAGTTGTAAAGCTTAAAGAATACTTAAAGTTACTCAACAAAGAAAGAAAGAAAAGAAGATAAGATGAGTGTACTTGAATAGTTTCTACTGCCAGTCAGAGTATTCGCAGATCTGTTATCGTTCGTTGACTTGACTTCTCCTGTTGATTTTGCTTGGAAACAATTTATGATTTCCACTTTCCATGTAAAAGCGCGTCGAAATAACTTGAAAATTCTAGCACACAACGTTCCTCGGCACCCCCTTAGTCCCTACACCCCTCATCCCCCATTCAGTTCAGTGTGCTACGTGCTGCAAGCAGTGACAACCTTCAAGCCATGTGTGTGTGTGCTCGTGTATTGCGTGCGACACGTTTGATAATATGGTAAATAATTTAAATAAAAGAAGCGACAAATAACGACAACAAATGCTACCCCGCACTCCCCCCCTTCTCCCCCCCTCTTCGACTGCCACTGTCGTCGCATTCGATGTCAACTCTTTGTTAAATTATGTGTGAATTATTCAGCATCAACGTATCGATGCGAAACAGACAGCAATTTTGCTGTGGTTCGTTGGCAATTGAATCGAACTGTGGTCCGTGGTTTAGTCCACGGTCCCTTCGAAGGGTAACGCCCCCCGCCCCTGCCCCCATCGACAAACTACAAATTTGCACTCATTATTTCGATAACATTCGCAGTGTGCCATTAAAAGCTAATAGTTTGAGGTAGACAGTCGAATTAAGGCAAAATTTCGACAATTGAAATCATTGACATGCACTGTATACGAGTATATTGGAAATTATTGACATTTATTGTAGTTGCACTTTTTCTGATTGAGAGGAACCGATTTGCACTTATACCTCTGTTTTTAACTGTTGAAGACGACTATCTATCTGTATTAGATAAAATTATTAAAGTTCCTCTGACTCTACTACTGACATTCATATTTATTTCTTGCATAGAGGCCGTTTAGAAACTCTTTGCTTTACTATATTTTAAATGTATATTTTACAAAATCTTTTTTATCTGCAATGAGTATAAAATGTATTTTCATTTTCAAATTTCAACCCAGCGAAGAAATTTTGTAGTCTAATCATAAAACAGTTAGAAATATAATACAACTGTTCAAAAAAAAAAAAAAAAAAAAAAGCGTGTTATAGTTGCGATTTTTTAATTTATTGTTAGTTCTTATACAAGAAGATTCAATAAAAAAAAGCTAAGTAAAAAAAAAAAAAAATATTCGTATTTAATTAGTTTCCTTCCTGTTTCTCGACACAGACACCATATTGCAACTATTTGCTGCAATGAATCCTGTTGCATATGACCTAATTCCTTTTGAAGTATATTTCGATAGCTCTTTTATCTGCAATGACAGTAAAATTGATCATCATTTAGCTTTATTCAATTAGCATTCTTTCTGTTTCTCTTCTCATCAGAATAAATTCGTGCTATGAACTCTTTAAGATCTGATCAACACAGTCATAGACTCTAAACAACATATCTAGTTGTTCTTACCTTTCAAACCTTTCCACAAACTAAGGCTCTAATTTACAAACATTATCTATGCACTCTACTCTGACCAACTGCTTACGTCCTCTACCCCAGTTAAGCTACCCACTTTAGACCCTTTCTTGCGCCTCTTTTTCGAGTGCATTACGAGAACTAAAAGCGAATAGGATTAGTTCCTGTTTCAAAAAGTATGCGAGCATTGCTTTTAAATTAAATTAACCCGCAAATAAATAGAGGTTATGAAGTGGAGCGAAATGGCTGTTGCGCCTAACCTCAAGTCAATATTTGCACAGGACCCAACGCACAATGCAAGCAAGGTGAACATGTGAACACGTCTCAAAACATTGGCAAGTTATTCAAATCGAGTCCCAGTTCGAGTTCCCCATGCGAGACTCCTTGCTGCTTGTCCCAGTGCGAGGCTTAGTCGCAAAGCCAGTGCGACTTGCCCTGGAACATCTTCCGAGCACTTTAACATGACCAACGCTTCGGTTATTTGTTTGCACAGTGTGTCCAGTTATTGAATTCCACTTGTTTAGCTTGATTTTGCCAGCTGTTGTTGTTGCTGCTGCTTGTGTGTAAACGTTGCGAGAAACTTTTGCGTGTTAACAACATTTTTCAATATAAGTTTGTAAACTTTTTGCTCAACTCCCGCACAAACATACACGCACTCACACACACACTCACACACACACACACACTTACACTTGGCCATATTTGCGGAGCCAAAAGTAAAAGTCTATGCGGCAGCAAGTCAAGGATGTCAGTCAGAAGGTCGTCCTTCGCACTGGCCACGAGTGTTTGTCTGTCTGTCTACCCTTCCTGTTCCCTCCCCCTCTGTGTGTGTGCACTGCAAGTGGCAGCTAAGATGATCAAATAAACAGAGAGCAGAGCCAAGAGAGGAGGGACAGGGGGGAATGAGAAAAAAATCTCTCAAGGGTGTTTTAGTTAAAGAAAATAGAAAAGTAACGAAATTCGACGTTGCTCGGGCAAACGAAACTTTCGCTTGATGAATTGAATTGTTGACAAACGAACGAACCAACGAACGAACGAGCGAACCAAGCAGCAAAACAGACGAAAATTGTGTTTATTCAGTCATGTTACAGGTTGCTGGGTTACCCACACCCCCGCTCTATACCCTTATCCCCCCTTACCTTCCCTTCATGCCTGGGCAAAGTTGAAGAATGTGTCCGACATTGGTTAAGTTGTGTTCTTTTGGCTCAAGTAAAAGGTGATCTAATGTGAACCCCTTTGTCGGCTCGAGAGCTTAGCTGGGATGGTTGCCAAGAGATTGGGGTGGAGGGGGATATGAACACCCCCTTTTTATGTTGATTGGTAATCAGCTTTTATTCACAGAAAGTGTTCATGCTGAAAAGAGTACTTCCTCTTTGAATTGAAACAATATTTTCATGCGAAATTTACTAAACACAAACTTCAAACTAATATAAATGAAATAATTAAAATGTTAACATGTTAACTTACAGAGAAAACGAAGTATTACTGATAAATTGCAACAGTTCTGTTAGTGCTAAAGGCGCATATTAAGTGGAAGTCCTGTAAGAGGTTGAGTATCATCTTAACATCGCCTGAACAGCTGTTATTACTTCAGTTCCCTCTGTTAGTTAGCTCTGTTAAGTTAAATCTGTTAGCTAGCTCTGTTTAGCTGTTACTACTTCAGTTCCCTCTGTTAGTTAGCTTTGTTAAGTTAAATCTGTTAGCTAGCTCTGTTAAGCTGTTACCTTTTCAGTTCAGACTGTTAGTTATCTCTGTTAAGTTAAATCTGTCAGCTAGCTCTGTTATTTTCAATCTGTTAGGTCGCTCTGTTGTTATGTTACAGTTCTGTTAGTGTTCTACCTATACTTCAGCTTCAAGTCCTGAATGCGAGCCAGAAAACTCTGGGCGCAGTTAAGCTGATCCACGTAAGCCAAAAAGTCCAAGTGATTGATATCCTGCTGATGCTCGTATCCGATGTAGGGACACTCGGGATCTCTGATCCAACAACGACCGCGAAGCACAACCTCCTCGAGTTTTAGAAACTTCATGCTCTCCTCCTGCTGATACAACATAGTCTTATGCAATTGGGGGCACAGTTCGTCGGCAAGTTCCTCGGGCAGCTCATGTAGGTGCTTGGCCAGGTTGAGCAGAAATCTCGGCGGGATCAGCATGAAGCGTATGCATTCCATCAGTTTGCTAATGTAGCGCTTGCGTTCCTTATAATCTACAAATAGCCAGAGAAGAGCCGCGAAGAATACCTCCATCTCTGACTGCACGACCAGTTTATCAGAGCTAAGTAAGCTGCACACACACTTCGCATCCATTTCGCGGTACTCATCGGAGCAGACGAGCAACAGAAAGAACTTGAGGATATTGGTCATGAGCATCTCCGTGATGGCCCGCTGCTTCTTGCGCTTCGCCTCGAAGAAGGTGTGAATGGAGTCCAGACCCGAGAAGAGCGCCTTGTCGCACAGGCACTGGAAGATAGTCTCCACCAGAGTAGGAATGTAAAAACAGTGTGCAGCCTCTAGGAAATCAAGCAACTCGCTGCGTGGACAATCCACACCATCCGAGAGCATCCAGTCGTAGAGCATTTGCACAGTGGACTCCTTCAACTTGTCAATGGGCAATGTAATGATCGAACCCGTCAGCAGCCGCCGGGCAAAGAACCCAGAGTAGTTACGCATCACATGGCCGTGCACGGAGAAAGGCGTCTTGTCAAGCATCATCACCACATCCGTGTTCTCCCTGGCGAGTATCTGCCTCAGCACCGAACAACGCATGGAACCATATGACTTTGTGCTCAGCATATTATTTGCAGAAAATAACCTGCTCATATCAGTGTGCAACACAATCTTTGGCTCCTCCATTGTTGCTGGGAATAATTTAAACAATTCTGGAGATAAATTGAGAGACGATTGCTTGGGTACTGGATGAAGTAAATCAGAGAGAACTTATGACTAGATTCGATATAGTATTCACCTGAGCAATGTTAGTTAACATAATGTGTTTAATTAACAGAGAAGTTCTCGATAAAATAAACATAATATGTTAAATTAACACACAAGTTATCAATATTTCTGTAGAGAACAATGTGTAAATATTGAGCCTATGAATCGATTAAAAGTGAATAATAATAGAGAGATATTTTTTATTTTATTAAATATTTTTAACAATTATCACAATGTAATCTAAGAGAATTAAATCATAAATAAAATATCTATCAATCAATCAATCGATACCAAATAAAGTTGTAGAGGAAAGGAAGGTAAGGTTACATGTCGGGTTTGATCTACTTTATGTATCGATAAGGAAGCGCTGTTAATTACCTTGTCAAGACTTAAGGTTTATTTAAGTTTACAAACTGATCTCCAGGCAGTATAAGCTGTCTACATAATCTGCAAATAAGAAACATACAGAATAAACAAACGAATATCCTCTCAGATATAACAGTTCCATGAGGATTCCTGGGCACATGGGCAACATGGAAGGTTAAGCACTTGCACTTTGCTAGCAGTTCCCCCTCTTCCCTCCCCCTGATCCCTCTCTCGATTGCTGTTCCATAGTCATAACTGGGCACCTGGGCAGACCAACAAATTGTCCAGATGAAGTGCACTTTGCGAACGATTTTTGTTTGGTGAAAGGGGAAGGGAAGGTGATAAGGGGGCGGGGTGTGGAGCACCCATAAAAGTAGACTACAAAATATGCTTAAATATGCATTATGCGCTTATGGAGCCGGGGCGGAAGCAACAGAAACTGCAGCTAACTGCCCAACTCAAAGTAGAGCCAGAGCCAGAGCCAGGACTCGCCAGGACTCGCCAGGACTCGCCCGGACTCGATTCGACTCAAACTCGATTGCATGTAATGGCACTTAAGCTTACAACACACAATCTTTCAGTCTCTGTCTGTGTGCGAGTGTGTGTGTGTGTGTGTGTGTGCGTGTGGCACAGGTGCAAATGTAAATGCATCAAATCCAAATTGTATTGGGGATATTGAGGAAGAAGAAAAGACTAAGCTGCAAACGGAGAAGTGGACAAAGAGGCGACCCGACGTTCTGCTTCTTCTTATTGCACTCCCCCAGCAGTTGTTGTAGTTGTTGTTGCTGCTGTTGTTGTTGCTGCTGTTGCTAAAAAGCAATAAAAATTGCTGCCATGCAGAGTTTTTCAACGGCTTCTTAGCAATATGCAAGCTCAACCTGGTCGCTCTCTCAAACTCCTCTCTCTCTCTGTCTGGCAACCACTTTGGCAACTCAAATGGGGGAAATTGCACAAATTGCCACTGTAACTGCTGCTCGTGACCTTTGCAAGGCGATGACCCTGTCACAGTAGCCACCCTGTCCACCTCCCCCCTTCCTCCAGCCAATCACATTCAAATTTAGATACGCCATGGAATGGATATTGCAAGAGGGCTCAAACTGGAATGTGTAGCCTGAGATATCTAACGGCTTTTATCGCCAACTGCCAACTGGCTTGCAATACACGTGATTAGCACGTGATGTCTCTGTGGCCAAAAGCGCCAACCCCGGAAGGACATTCACTTAAAATTCGCTGTCAAAGTTCGAAATTGATTTAAGGAACATCTTAAGTAGATGGGAATTAAATTCTATATAGCATGCTGATCATTATAATGTGAATAGATCGTATATTATCGATGGAAAAATACCACAACTGGAGAAGAAGATCAAAGATACAGGTTGTGAGTGAGATAGAATAACTTTTGGAATAACACTATTTATTTAAGTATAAAAATAATATTACACAAAACTGTATTATCAATTAAGTGCATATAACACTGCACTTAAACTTAATCGATAATAATGCAGTGTTGTACAATTTAATTGTATGTTAATTAGGAGTTTGGTCACCCTCCAAGTTTCCTTCCCTGTGTTGTTAAAAAAAATAAAATATATAACCATTTAATACAATTTACTTTATGTGTTTAAAATGTCTTTAATATTGATACAATTTTTTCAATAAAAACCTTTCTCCAGTTTCTGCTTAATAGTTACCTTTACGATATTCCACCGTAATAAGTTTACAGCACCCTAATTCCAGTTAACCTCGTGCAATTGATGACTTTTTTAGGATGAAAACATGAATGGCTTCATTACTGGATTAATGCATTAATAACTTAATTTATTTGCAATAAATGCAGTAACTGATTTCAAAGACTTATCAATATATGGTTCTGACTAAAAATGCAAACAAGTTTTTGCTGAATTTAAAGCTAACCTGCCACATTAATAAATGTAATTGTAAAGTCTTTGATCAATTTTATCATTTTATTATGATGAAAAAAAGGGAAATTAAATAATCAAAGCGTGTGCGGAAACCCCAAGCCTGCTTTGAAAAGCCCTAAACTCTGCTATGGGTTAGGAAAATATTTAATATTATATAAATATTTATAATTATATTAAGTGTAATTAAAACATGCAAAACAAACTAGAGCGACGTCTATTTTAGTTGAAGCTTGTGTTATTTATTTGCAGTGCATTTTAGTCAATATTTAGTGATGTTTGTCTGCCATTTGCGATTGTCTTACTCTGTCGCTCATCCTATTCTCCCTAACTTCCTCCGATTGGGTAAATTTCTTGAGGGTTTTGAATCGATAAAAAAAAAATACATCCATGTGGCTTGACATGCTGCCCACACGCACCCTAACTTTGTGCAAGGCGTGTAAATCGTTACGGACACCCGAGGCTTGTGCCCAGTGTAGACGACAAACAATAAAAGCGACACCAACGAAGTAGAAGAAGAACAAGAAGATGAGGCGTGCTGTTGGAGCCACGATATCTTCATTCTCCAACGAACTCGATACTCCCCGAAAAGGATACGCGAAAACTGGGAAGTTTTTGCGGCACAACGAGAGTGCCGACACTGGGCGACTGGGCTACTATTTTCATTTGTCCGAAACGTGTTTGGAAAATTAAAAGTTTCCTCCTCGCAGCGAGTGTGTGTGTGTGCGAGAAAGCGAAAGTGGAGCAACTTTTGCCCAGCTCGTTTTACGTTGCAAATTTATTGGCGCGTGCGAGAGTGTCCAGTGAGGCAGCTACCCTACCCATTCTCCCTTCAGTAACACACACTCCCCCATGCGAGTCACTTTGTCGCATTGTTTGTTTATCATAAACAATAAAACTTATTTTGACAAGTTGGAAAAATGAAACTGCTACTCGCAATGGAAACTTGGCCCACAACTTGTTTTGCCTTATTAGTTGAGGCGGAGCCAAGTGCAACGCCCACAATGGTTGCACGTCTCTGTGTGTGTGTGTGTGTGTGTGTGTGTGTGTGTGTGGCCGAAAGTTTCATAATTTGCATGACATGCGTGGCGCCATCTGCCGGCGCCGTTTGTCATAATACAAATTGCCAACAGTTGGGCGAATTTCAAAGTCCTGACATAACGGCGCTCTGTCTGTGATTAATTCCGCCATGACAAAGCAGCTGAGGCCCCCAACCTCGACCTGGATTCCCCTCCCCTCCCCTTGGGAAAACTAATATTTGACTTTGTCCGCGCACAGAGAGGGAGGGAGATAGAGAGAGGGAGAGTGTCTCCATAGATGCGTTTACCTAGAAATAAATATAGGTTTTTGGCATATTTGGAATTGAACTGTAGGTTCCATTGTTTTGCCTGCCATTTCTATTGACTTTTGCGAACAATAATAGCGCAAATATTTAGAAAACTCTTGCTGAGCCATTCGCAATTTTATTTATTTCCATATGTTAGCTAGCTGTTCGTCAAATAAAACTCAAACTTCACTGTTTGTATTTACGAAGTGTATATGGTTTTTGTCTGGCATCTTTACAGTGCTCAAAGCTATGGATCTAACATAAAAGCCTTTTATTCATTGCAATAGGGATTTTATGGCCATAGATATATAATAAACGAAACCATATAAACTTCAAGCACCTTTAGCATTTATTTCTTACCTTGCAAAGTGTTAATTGGCTTGGCCTTACTCTCTTAATACCTTTCAAAAACCAGACTTTTATTACATAAACAGTATACTGACTGCTAATTAACCCAATTGAGCTACCCCTTAACTGCTTTGTCTTAAATTACCCATCTACATAAATAAATACATATCTACACACCTACTTAATCAATTTTTCCACTCCTCTTGGGGTTATTAACATGATACTCCCCATGTAGGAATGAGAACAATTGATTGCCCCTCACATTAGCAGGGTGTGTTGTGCAATGTTTATGAAATCGACACGTTTAATCTATCAGATACGAAGCTCCTCACTGACTCCTCACAGCTACAACTCACACAACCCAAGTTAAGCCACAGCTGCAGAGGTGGGAAACTACTTTCCCGCATCACTCGCGGTGCGAATATTTTCATAAATGTCTGTTCGGCTTACCTGCATCTATCCCCTCCCCCCACCAAGCACCTTTGACGACACCAATTGGCTGAAATTTTTTGGCCGCAAATTTTTCGTACCTGTGAAAATCGTCGTTGAAATTTTCATGGCGCACGCGATGTTGACCAACGAGGACCCAGTGAGGACCTAGCGCGAACCCAGTGCGGACCCAGTGCGAAGGTAGCCCAGCTCATCGGCTACTCAGCGCAGGAATTATTAACGCAATGTGCCGCATTTGCATGCAGCACCAGGCCAGGCTCGCTGCCATCGTCCCTCGTGCCTCGCTCCCCTTCGTTGCGCCTGGACATCATGTTGGGTCGTAAATTTTTTAGTCAAATATTGAATTGTCGCAGTGGCATAAATAAAAGGGAAAAATAAAATGAAATAAATATTAAGAGGCAACTTGAAAAATCATATTCATGTGCAGAAGGGGAAGCCACCCCTTTTGGGCGGGAAGGCCGTTAAACAATTTACATTGAAATTGCAAATACTGTCAAAAGTTCTTATGTTCTGTCGACCAATATTGCAAAGCGCCAGTTAAGCTCTGAAAGGAAAACAGTATTTAAATTAAGTATTTTCCTTACTATAAACTCAGATTAAACTTAAAAAAAGTACTGCTATAAATAATATAATATTCAACATAATTATAAGCCAGTTTAGGAACAAATTTTGAATTTTGTATTTTTTGTAAATCAATTTAATTAATATTTTAGCATATTTCACATAAGGTGTTGAGATATTTTTACATTTTGCTTATCGAGTGGCAAATATAATTAATAACGCTGCAGCAGGAAGGCGTGGCATAAGCGAAATGTAGTGCACTTTTAAAACGCTGCCACTTGCCGCGTCATCGGACCGTGCTGCAAACAACTCGCGATAAAGGCAGCACGCGCATATAAATTGGTTATTTATTGTTGGTTTAATGCTAACAAACTTTTCAATGCCATTGAATTTAATACCCTGTAAAACACTGTCAATATGGGGAACACTAATCTATGCCAGTCCTTAACAGTACATAGTCCCTTCTATGTTTTCAACTTAATTACTCCACAAGTGGTCACCCTAAAATTGTTAAAATTAAAAAAACTAATAAATACAATTTTTAATCATCCCTGCTAGATAAGCTCAATTATTTGTAAGCTAAAATATTTTCAAAGATGGTCACCCTAAACCTCATGTAATAATTTAACTATTAAAAAATGAATTTAATTAACCTGTTCTTTTCTGCTAAACGGCCAACCTACCATCAAATCACAATTATTTCAAATATGGTCACCCTTAAACTGTTATAATTAAGTAACAATCACATCACCAAATTACACATGCGCTTTACTTGTAAATGGAAAAGCAACCCTCAAATCACAACTCTTTAAAATATGGTCACCCTAAAACGGACTTTATTAACTAGCATCACTACACTAATTTATCTCTGTTCTTTACTTGCAAAAGGCCAAGCTACCTTCAAATCACAATTATTTTAAACTTGGTCACCCTAAAATAATTTAATTTAATTTTTTAAGCTACTCACAATTATTACATGGATATTATTATAATTATACTTGGGCTTAGCTGTTAAATAGCTCTTACCAACTTATAATTAGGATTAATTCCATAAATGGTAACCTTAAAATAGTTAAAACGTCGTATTGGTAAAGAAAACTTCTTAAATTTTGTGAAAATTAAATATTTCCTCAAAAGTACTTCATGTAAAACCTCGTTAACTTATTCAAGTGCCCACAGGGTAACTCAGAGTCAGTACCTTTCCCCTGTTACTCTGATTTTAATTGCTTTAAATGCAAAAATGTGAAATCAAAGCGACCCCAAACAGTGAATTCCTACGGGTAAAACTGTAGCTGCAGCAGGTGCTGCCTGGCAGCTGAAACCGGAACGGGTAACTGAAGCGGTACCAGGAGTGGGAACTGGTGCTGCAAGGCAGTCACGCAGCCACAGGAAATTGTATCTAAATTCAATTTATGCGCCCGAAACCTGCCCCAAAGTGCCAGCCGCATGTGTGTCCCCGTCTGTCTCGCTCTGACTGTCTGGGTTTCGTGATGCGCCATGTTCGCCCAGCGACAGTGCGGTTATATTGCGTCCTGTATGCCTGGTCTGGCTGACTGGTCCGGCATTAGCTGACGAGCGACGAGAGGAAACACCCAGAGGAGGAGGCAGGAGGCAGGAGGCAGGAGGGAGGAGGGTAGCCCACATTAAAAGCACGTGTCAAATTAAATTGTTGTGCTGAAAACAATTGAATTTTGCGCCGTGTTTCATCAGCGGATGCCGCTTGCTTTTGGGCCATGTAATCCCATGTTTAGATGGTTTGCCCGGAGGAGGCTGCCCGATTTGGTTTGGCCTCGTCTATGTGTGTGTAGCATGTATTTTTTGTGGCCAAATGGCCGAGATTTATGTATACGTTGCTAACAAGTGGATCTGTGTCAGAGACAGCACCAAATTAAATTCTTTCTGTCTGCTTGGGGTCTTTAAGGGCTGTTTAATAGAGAATTGGCAACAAATTTGAGTTGGACATTGAAAAAGAATAAGAATAAAATATGAAATAAAATCATTTAGCTAAAAATGTAGAATTAGTTTATCTTTATTTCGTTTAACTATTATGCATTATATTTGGTCAATGCGTTGGTTAAAGCTGTAATGAACAATAAACACAATCACAATCATATCACGGATTTCATGTGAATAGATCGTCTCTTTAAGGTCAGGGTTTAACTCTAGAAAGCCCTGTTTTATTTGCTTCTTATGTATTTGCTTAAACATTAACATATATTATATTGAATGTATATAGATAGTGTCTTGATTAAGCATAAATATGAATTAGAATTAAGTGATTCATCCTTCTGCTATATTTTTAGTTATGTTTTAGAGAATTGAAGTGAAATAGGTTGGGTATATTAACATCTCTTTATGACTAACATACGATGCTCATGCGACGGTTCTTTTGGTCAAAATTTAGCATAAAAACACCGAGCACGCAAATCACTTATAACCTTTACACCTCTCACAACCAAACAAATAAGAACCAAAGAGTGAACCAACAAGACAAAAAAAAAAATGCATAATCGAAAGTACATTTCCCGCGAAATTTGAGTCAGTCACCTTATCTTTTGAACACACCTCATATTCTTGAAATTCGTATAACCTTTACTAAACTATCTTTATAGAACTACCAACAGTAATCACAATGAAATATAACTTCAAATAAAAATATATAACACCTTCTCTCCCTCTCTTCTCCCAATCATAGTGATCTTTGTCTACCTTTTCCACTCACATTTCCTACCTTAAAACTTTCCTTAGACAATTAAAACTGGCTGGCCCAATCGACAACCCCCTTTGCCACCTGTACCCAACTCAGTTTTGCCATTTTCGAGGCTTGGCTGACTTGCAATCAGAAATCATTCCTTAAGCTGTTCGAAGTGAAGTAGTTGATGGCGCAGTTGCAGCTACCAAATCCGTTTGTCAATTGCCAACTAGGAGCGGCTAACTGAAGTGAAGACTGCAGTGAGCAGGAGAGGATTGAAGGCAGAGCTGGTCGAACTGGCACTCAGCTGGTGGAGCTGGCTGAACGTGCGCAACTTTTGTCGAAAAGTTGTTGATAGATAAAACGGGCCAAGGGTCACCTCCGAGCTGCGAGTGCTCGGCGCGAACAGGCGGACATGGCATATGGCATATGGCACATGGTCGCATGGTCTGTTGGGTCTGTTGGGTCTGTCGGGGGGTGGGTCCGACTCGTCCAAGCGCCAAGGGACATGGGTAATTATTGAGACAATGCGCGCAGCGCTTGCCGAGCGAGTTTGCCAAGTGCAATCTCACACCCGGCAGCCTGCCCAGCTCTGCTGTGTGTTTGTGTGTGTGAGTGTGTCTGTGTGTGTGTTTTACTGGACAGGAAGTGCAGTAAATTGTGCGACACAAAAATAGTACCTAGCCGGGCAGGACAATGGCGTTGAAAATGCGCCATGCAGCGAGCAAGCAGTAAAGGAGAAGAAGCAGAGAGAGAGCAAGAGAGAAAGGGAAGAGGAAAGGAAGGAGGTAGAGCAGATAACGGAGTACCAAAGAAATGAAGGAACATTCAATATGGGCGCCATTCGGGCGCAGCCAACACAGACGCTTGTCCACAGCAGACGTGACTAGACGACAACAACAACAGCAACAGGAGAAGAAGCAAAAGCAACAGCAACAGGAGAAGAAGCAGCAACAACAACAGCAAGAGCAGGAGAAGCACTAGCAGCAGCAACAAAGACAAAACATGGTGAGGGTTTGTTGTGGCACAGCTTAAGTGGGCAAAGGGGAGAGAGGCACAACCTGCTGGATAATGGTCGCTCGTCCTGCCTGTCCTGCCTGCGTCCTTCTCTTTCAACTCTTGCTCAAATAAACCGAAGCAATTGCGCATTAAATTGCACTAAGCCAGCTGATGTTCATGCCCTACGTAGTCTACGTTGTCCAACGAAAGTATTCATAAAGGTTTCTCGAAAAATAGCAACTGCAGCTGCCCTAGAAGAGCAGCATTTCCATATCAAAAGGAAGAGTGAGAGAGAGAGAAGGAGAGGGAAAGAGTTAGATCGATTAACATTGTTGTACTTCCAACTCACTTATGGTTGATCGAACCAGTGCTGGAACTAGAAAAGTTCACTGAGAATCTTCTGCATAGAACCAGAGTGTAGAAAATAATATCGATACTCTTTTCATTTATCGAAACATTGCAGCAACGATAAAAGTTCATCGGAACTCTTCTACATTCAGCCAGAGTGTGGAAGATCTTTAAAGATAAAAAATACAACTGCAGCTTGTGATTTATATTATTTTTATTATTTATATAATATATATTTATATTGATATATTTATTTGTATTTTAAATGAAGAGAGAAGCTTCAAACGATCATCCCACTTGCCTTACTCATCGCCAATCGAACTCTGGCCCGGGACGATAAGAGTTCCGATAAAAGTTGCCGTGGAACTTTCGCCATTGAAACGAAGGCAGCGAGGTCAGTGCTAGAATAGAAGCCATTTGAGAGTTGTTTATAGAAACCAATTAACTTGACTTTGTAGCGCCTGGAAAAGTTCATTAAACTGCGCTGCTTTGTTGCATTAAGCTGGCTGCAATGCACCTCGGCGCGGCGCGGCTGGCAACCCTGAACTTAATGTGTTGATTTGTGTAAGTTGAGCCACTAAAAAGCAGAATGGTGACAAGACAGAGAGAGAAGAGAGCGAAGAGAAGGGAAGAAAGAACTGCAAACTGGGAGTGAAATGAGTTTTCAATGTGACAGACAAAGCGAATGCTGGCGACAACAGCGATGAAAATGCAAGAAAGGGAAGAAGGACTTAGGGCAGAAGGAAGAGAAAGGTAGAGAGCGAACAAGATGCAGAGCAGCAGGCGAAATCGTTTAATTAGTTGAACAACAGCTGAAAGCAGACAACGAAAGAGAAGGAAGGAAGAAGGGGGAGGAGGAGAAGCAGCAACTCGATAGTTTCTGCTTAAGCTGACGACGTTGAACATCGAACCGATTAAAAGCCTTAAAGAGCTCAGTTAGTTTCTCAACTTAGTTAGCCTAGTCGAGGCAAATTGCAGCAATTTTGGGAATAAGGGAAATTAAGCAGGTTATGAGAGACGGGGAAAGAGAGAGGGGGAGTGCAGCATAATAAATGGCACAGAAGCAATGCTATCGATAAATTTGCGATTATCAATTAAGTGAGGCGTGAATAGCCCATTTAGCTTTTACGAGTAGCATCGCCACTGGGATTTGCCAATTTCGATAAACAGAATTTTGGCTTTTATTTTTGC
The DNA here is from genome assembly GCA_018904595.1 of Zaprionus indianus. Classification (NCBI taxonomy): domain Eukaryota; kingdom Metazoa; phylum Arthropoda; class Insecta; order Diptera; family Drosophilidae; genus Zaprionus; species Zaprionus indianus. Next base: position 105,754 of record JAEIHA010000658.1, read on the forward strand.
GCGTCGAAGCGGAAGATGAATGCAGTCGACACGGCAAAGGCAGGGGAAGCGGGTGGAAGGGGGGAGGTGGATGCTAATGTGTGAATGAGATTTATGTGAATTGACATCCGGCATGATTTGTGCTCATATTTAGTGAAATCCGGAGAGCTTTACTTATCGACAAATGGCAAACTCTAACTTCACATGCATCGTGTTATATTTCAATATATTGTACGACATATATTCTTGACTTATGTAAACATATCATAATATAATCTATAAATTAAACTATATAAATAAATAAATAAGACAATAAATTAATGCAATGCCTACCAATGTTTTAACTATTTTCATTTATCGATTGTTATCGACCAGCTGTCTTCACTGCATGCTTGGAGTAGTATTAAATAGTATGTATCATCTGTACAGTATAATATGATCCATAAATTAATTTATGTATTAATAGAAAATATAAATAAAACAATATATAAATCCGTTGTTTCCTTGTGAAGAATAGGTCAACTTCTTGTCGACTGTTATCGACAAGCTGCCTTCACTACATTCTTGCACATTGGTACAGTATGATATGATCTATAAATTAAAGTTTGCATATCAAAATATAAATATATAATATATTAATACATATAAATGTATAAAACAATAAATAAATACGTTATTCTCCTGCGAAGAATATTATAATTCTCCATCGATTGCTATCGATAGGCTCCCTTCACTTAACCTTGTTATAAAATCGAATTTTAAGTATTTAAATGAACAAATTATATAAACAGAATCAAAGAAAACTATAATAGCGATACAACTTTCAAAGTGAAACAATTTATCGTCCACCTTGACAACCCTAATTAACTGACTATCCAATTATATCACTATCATACATATAATTATGCCAAATTCGGTTATGTGCTTGTGCATAATTATAGAGAACTCAAGCTGGGAACAATCAAAACACACCCTTTGGTCTGTCCAAAAGTTAGCTCCGCACCAATTAAGTGGCAACTCTATGGCAACTGCATTAGGTGCCGTAAGGGGTACAAGAGAGGGGGAGGGGGAGATATTGTGCAGCTACCGAAAATGTTCAGAATCTGTGTAAATTACTTAATAAAACGACTCAACTTTGGCCGTATCGGAGATGGAGATGAAGCTCCGACCCTGGAGCTGAAACTGGAGCTCAGAGAGGTATCAAAAGGGCAGCCAGGTAAAGGTGCTCAGGGTGTTCAGTTCGTAAATTGGCATTAAAAAGTATTTAGCATGTTAACAAGTCAGGCAAGCAGCTACCTAGCCAGTGGCGTAGGTGAAAGGGGGACTGGCCCCCCTCAGCCAGCATTGAAATAATAACAGCAAAAATTGACATGAGGCAAAGTTCGCAGTTGCAGATGCTGCACACACACACAGAAACACACACAGAGAAACACACGTATACATACATAAGTCAGAACATAAATATAAACATCTCTGTGCGATGCGAGACGATGCGATGCGATATGTATATGTTATAGAAATTGCCTTTATAATCGGCTTATATTTTGATATGGGGACAACAGGCAAACAAACAAGCTTAAATTGAGTCCCGCATGAAAAAGGCAATAACAAACACACACACGCACACTCCAACACACACACACGCGCAGACTGAAGGAAGATCTGACTTACGGGTATAAATAACATATTTACATTTTGCAATAATGCTAATTGGAATAGCTGGGCAAATTCAAAAGAAAAAGATTTCCATGCAACACAATCTAACGACAAGAATTGTCCTTCGATAAAAGGAAATTTATTTGAAAACATCTCGTGCAGCTTATTTTATCAATTGGAAGGGCACAAATTAAGAACAACAACAACAAATCAGAATAGAATGCGCTTTGTTCGTTCGTTGCTCGGCAATTAAAATAAAGCCGGAGGAAAAATAGTTACAGTGTCATGAAGGCAACTCAATTTGACGATGCAGTGGAAAGATCTGATTGAAGTTTGT
>JAEIHA010000659.1:0-14005 GCA_018904595.1 Zaprionus indianus
GGCTAGGCACAGGCTGAGCTGAGCAAGACACCATTAGACACCGACTAGACACTGTTAGACAGGCTAGACAGAGAAGCTATACACTGGCCTGAGCACAGGCTAACTTGAACACAGGCTATGCACAGGCTAGACAAAGGCTAGACACTGACTGGCTGGGCTAGACACCAGGCTGAACACAGGCTGGAACACTGGGCAGGCACGCTATGCACCTGCCAGTCGGGGCAAGGCACAGGCCAGACACGGGCCAGACACTGGCTAAACACTGGGCTAGGCACAGGATCAGGCACAGGCTTGAACCTGGAACCTGAGCTGAACGACTGAGCAAAAAAAAAAAAAAAGGCTGGGCACAGACTAGACACAGAGCTGGGGAGGCCAGGCTACAGACACTATTGGGCACTGGCTAGACAAAGGGCTAGGCACAGGCTAGGCACTATTTAGAGCAGGCTGATTGAGGGAACGGGCTGAACAAGACCTGAGGCTAGGCACAGGCTAGACACAGGCTAGACACTGGCTAGACACAGGCTAGACACCCGGTAAGACACAGGCTAAACAGGCTAGACACAGGCTAGACACAGGCTAGAACAGGCACAGCTGGGCATAGAGGCTAGACACAGGCTGGACACTGGCTAGGCACAGGATAAGATCAGGCAAGGCACAGGCTAGACACAGGCTAGACATGACTAGGCACAGGTTAGACAGGCTAGCCACAGGCTAGCCTGGCTAGGCACAGGCTAGGCACAGGCTAGGCTCAGGCAGGCTAAGGCTGGCTGGGCAAGGCTGAGCTAGCTAGACACAGGCTAGGCACAGGCTAGACACAGGCTAGATTCACTGGCTAGGCACAGGCTAGACACAGGCTAGACACTGGCTGACACAGGCTAGGCCGGGCTAGTCACTGGCTAGACACAGGCTAGACACTGGCTAGGCACAGGCTGACACAGGCTAGAGCACAGGCTAGGCACAGGCTAGCACAGGCTAGGCACAGGCTAGGCAAGGCTAGACACAGGCTAGACAAAGGCTAGACACGGGCTAGACACAGGCTAGGCACAGGCTAGACACAGGCTAGACACTGGCTAGTCACAGGCTAGACACAGGCTGAATCAGGCTAGACACAGGCTAGACACAGGCTAAGCACAGGCTAGGCACGGCTAGGCACAGGCTAGCACAGGCTAGACACAGGCTAGGCACAGGCTAGACCCTAGCTAGGCACTGGCTAGGCACAGGCTATGCACATGCCTATTTCAGGCAAGGCACAGGCTAGACACAGGCTAGACACAGGCCAGGCCAGGCTAAACACAGGCTAGGCACTGGCAACAGGCTAAGGCACAGGCTAGTCACAGGCTAGGCACAGACTGGGCACAGGCTAGACACAGGCTAGACTGGCTAGGCACAGGCTAGACACAGGCTAAAGGCACAGGCTGAACACAGGCTAGACACTGGCTGGCACAGGCTAGACACAGGCTAGCGACAAAGGCTAGACACTGGCTAGGCTGAAGACACAGGCTGACACAGGCTAAGGCAAAGGCTAGGCACAGGCTAGACACCTGGCTAGACACAGGCTGGGCAAGGCTAGACACTGGCAGGCACAGGCTAGACACAGGCTAGACACAGGCTAGACACTGGCTAGGCACAGGCTAGACAAGGCTAGACACAGGCTAAGGCACAGGCTAGTACAGCTAAGCTCAGGCTAGACACAGGCTAGACACAGGCTAGACAGACATGCTAGACACAGGCTAGACACAGGCTAACACAGGCTAGGCAAGGCTAGACACAGGCTAAACTGAATGAAGGCACAGGCTAGGGCACAGGCTAGACACTGGCTAGACACAGGTTAGACACTGGCTAGGCAGGCACTAGAAGCTAGCTAGAAACACACAGGCTAGCACAGGCTAGAACTGGCTAGGCACAGAGCTAGACAAGGCTAGACACAGGCTAAACAAGGCTAGACACTAGCTAGGCACAGGCTAGACACAGGCTGAGACACAGGCTAGCACAGGCTAGTACAACAGGCCAGACACAGGCAAGGAAAGGCTAGACACAGGCTAGACACTGGCTAGGCACAGGCTATGCACAGGCTAGGCTCAGGCTAGACACAGGCTGGACACAGGCTAGACACAGGCTAGACACAGGCTAGACACTGGCTAGGCACAGGCTGACACAGGCTAGACACAGGCTAGGCACAGGCTAGACACAAGGCTAGACACAGGCTAGACACAGGCTAAACACAGGCTAGACACAGGCTAGGCACAGGCTAGACACAGGCTAGTCACAGGCTAAGCACAGGCTGGACACAGGCTAGACACTGGCTAAGGCACAGGCTAACACAGGCTAGACACAGGCAAGGCACAGGCTTAAAACAGGCTAGGCACAGGCAGACACAGGCTAGACACAGGCTGGACACAGGCTAGAGCACAGGCTGGACACAGGCTAGCACAGGCTAGGCACAGGCTAGACACAGGCTAGACACTGGCTAGGCACAGGCTAGACACAGCTACAGGCTAGACAAAGGCTAGACACTGGCTGGGACACAGGCTAGGACACAGGCTAGACACTGGGCTAGGCACAGGCTGGCACAGGCCAGTCACAGGCTAGACACAGGCTAGACACAGGCTAGACACTGGCTAAGGCACAAGGCTAGGCACAGGCCAGACACTGGCAATGCACAGGCTAGGCCAGCACAGGCTAGACACAGGCTAGACACAGGCTAGGCACAGGCTAGACACAGGCTAGACACAGGCTAGATCAAAGGCTAGACACAGGCTACACACTGGCTAGGCACAGGCTAGACTCTGGCTATGCACAGGCTAGACAACAGGCTAGACACAGGCTAGACACAGGCTAGGCACCAGGCTAGACACAGGCTAGACACAGTCTAGACACAGGCTAGACACTGGCTGGGCACAGGCTAGACACAGGCCAGAGGCACAGGCTAGACACAGGCTAGACACAGGCTAGACACAGGCTAGGCACAGGCTAGGCACAGGCTAGACACTGGCTAGACACAGGCTAGGCACACGCTAAGCACAGGCTAGTCACAGGCTAGGCACAGGCTAGACACAGGCTAGACACAGGCTGCACAGCAGGAAGCACAGGCTAGGCACTGGCTAGACACAGGCTAGACACAGGCTAGGCACAGGCTAGACACAGGCTGCAGGGCACAGGCTAGACATAGGCTAGACACAGGCTAGACACAGGCCATATGACATGCCAGTCACAGGCAAGGCACAGGCTAGACACAGGCTAGACACAGGGCTGGGCACAGGCTAGACACAGGCTAGACACAGGCTAGACACAGGCTAGGCACAGGCTAGACACAGGCTAGGCACAGGCTAGACACAGGCTAGGCACAGGCTAGACACAGGCTAGCACAGGCTAGGCACAGGCTAGGCACAGGCTAGGCACAGGCTGGACACGGCTAGGCACAGGCTAGGCACAGGCTAGACACTGGCTAGGCACAGGCTAGGCAAAGGCTAGGCACAGGCTAGACACAGGCTAGACACAGGCTAGACACAGGCTAGACACAGGCTAGACACAGGCTAGACACAGGCTAGACACAGGCTAGACACAGGCTATGGCACAGGCAGGCTGGGCTAGACACAGGCTAGACACAGGCTAGGCACTGGCTAGACACAGGCTAGTCAGGAGCTAGGCACAGGCTGTACAGGCTAGACACAGGCTAGGCACAGGCTAGACACTGGCTAGGCACAGGCTAGGCACAGGCTAGGCACAGGCTAGGCAAAGGCTAGACACAGGCTAGACACAGGCTAGACACAGGCTAGACACAGGCTAGACACAGGCTAGACACAGGCTAGACACAGGCTAGACACTGGCTAGGCACAGGCTAGACACAGGCCTAGACACAGGCTAGACACAGGCTAGACACAGGCTAGGCACTGGCTAGACACAGGCTAGACACAGCCAGACACATTCTAGACACAAGCTAGACACAGGCAGACACAGGCTAGACACAGGCTGGACACAGGCTAGGACACAGGCTAGACACAGGCTAGACACAGGCTAGCACAGGCTAGGCACAGGCTAGACACAGGCTAGGCACAGGCTAGACACAGGCTAGACACAGGCTAGGCACAGGCTAGACACAGGCTAGACACAGGCTAGGCACAGGCTATGCTACTGGGCTAGGCACTGGGCTAGACACAGGCTAGGCACAGGCTGGCACAGGCTAGACACAGGCTAGGCACAGGCTATGCACAGGCTAAGCACAGGCTAGACACAGGCTAGATCACAGGCTAGACACAGGCTAGACACAGGCTAGTCACTGGCTAGGCACAGGCTAGAACTGAGGCACAGGCTAGACACAGGCTAGACACAGGCCAGGACAGGCTAGACACAGGCTAGGCACAGGCTAGCTAAGCATGCCAGACACAGGCTAGGCACAGGCTAGACACAGGCTAGACACTGGCCAGGCACAGGCTAGGCACAGGCTAGACACTGGCTAGGCACAGGCTAGGCACAGGCTAGTCTCAGGGCTAGAACACAGGCTAGACACAGGCTAGGCACAGGCTAGGCACAGGCTAGGCAAAGCTCAAACACAGGCAAGGCACAGGCTAGACTGGGCTAGACACAGGCTAGGCACAGGCTAGACACAGGCTAGACACTGAGCTAGACACAGGCTGGAGACACAGGCTAGACACAGGCTAGACACACACACAGGCTAGCAGGCTAGACACAGGCTAGACACAGGCTAGACACTGGCTAGCACAGGCTAGACACAGGCTAGTCACATGCAGACACAGGCTAGACACAGGCTAGACACAGGCTAGACACAGGCTAGACACTGGCTAGACACAGGCTAGACACAGGCTAGACACAGGCTAGACACTGGCTAGGCACAGGCTAGACACAGGCTAGGACACAGGCTAGACACAGGCTAGACACAGGCTAGACACAGGCTAGGCACAGGCTAGGCACAGGCTAGTCACAGGCTAGGCACAGGCTAGACACAGGCTAGACACAGGCTAGGCACAGGCTAGGCACAGGCTAGGCACAGGCTAGACACAGGCTAGGCACTGGCTAGACACAGGCTAGACACAGGCTAGACACAGCTAGGCACATGGCAGACACAGGCTAGGCACAGGCTAGACACGGGCTAGACAGGCTAGGCATCAGGCCTGACAACTAGCTAGACACAGGCTAGACACTGGCTAGGCACAGGCTAGACACAGGCTAGACACAGGCTAGGCACAGGCCAGGCAGGCTAGGACACAGGCTAGACACTGGCTAGGCACAGGCTAGACACTGGCTAGACACAGGCTAGGCACATGCTAACTCAGGCCAGACACAGGCTGGACCAGGCTAGACACAGGCTAGGCACAGGCTAGAGCACAGGGCTAGGCACAGGCTAGGCACAGGCTAGGCACAGGCTGGTCACAGGCTAGACACAGGCTAGACACAGGCTAGACACTGGGCTAGACACAGGCTAGACACAGGCTACACAGGCTAGACACAGGCTAGACACAGGCTAGTCACAGGCTGCACAAGCTAGACACAGGCTAGACACAGGCTGACACAGGCTAGACACAGGCTAGACACAGGCTAGGCACAGGCTAGACACAGGCTAAACACAGGCTAGACACAGGCTAACACAGGCTAGACACAGGCTAGACACTAGGCTGGACACAGGCTAGACACAGGCTAGACACAGGCTAGGCACAGGCTAGACACAGGCTAGACACAGGCTAGACACAGGCAGGCTAGGCACAGGGCTAGGCACTGGCTAGGCACAGGCTAGACACAGGCTAGACACAGGCTAGGACACAGGCTGCACTGGGCTAGGCACAGGCTAGACACAGGCTAGACCACAGGCTAGACACAGGCTGGGCACAGGCTAGACACTAGGCTAGACACAGGCTAGGCACAGGCTAGACACAGGCTAGGCACAGGCTGGCTACACTGGGCTAGGCACAGGCTAGGCACAGGCTAGGCACAGGCTAGACACAGGCTAGACACGGGCTAGGCACAGGCTAGACACTGGCTAGGCACAGGCTAGGCACAGGCCAGGCACTGAGCTAGCACAGGCTAGACACTGGCTAGACACCAGGCTAGGCACAGGCTAGACACAGGCTAGACACAGGCTGACACTGGGCTAGACACAGGCTGCACAGGCTAGGCACAGGCTAGGCACAGGCTAGACACAGGCTAGACACGGCTAGGCACAGGCTATGCACATGCCAGTCTCAGGCGGGCACAGGCTAGACATAGGCTGGACACTGGCCAGGCAGAGGCTAGGGCACAGGCTGAGCCACAGGCTAGGACAGGCTAGACACAGGCTAGACACAGGCCAGACTCTGGCTAGGCACAGGCTAGGCACAGGCTAGGCACTGGCTTAGACACCGGCCTGGACACAGGCCAGACTCAGGCCAGACAGAGGCCAGACACAGGCTGGAATACAGGCTAGACACAGGCTAGACACAGGACAGACAACAGTACAGACACGTCCAGACACAGACAAACCACAGGCTGGACCTAGGCTAAGACACTGGCTGACACTGGCTAGACACAGGGCTGGACACTTGGTTTGTCGCGCACTGGGCCTGCACTCACGCTGATACAGGCCCAGGCTCTGGCCAGACACAGGTTAGGACACAGGCTAGACACTGGCTGGGCAGACACAGGCCAGAACTCAGGACAGACACAGGGCTAGACACAGGCTAGATACTTGGCTAGGCACAGGCTATAGCACTTGCCAGTCACAGGCCAGACACAGGCCCGGCTCAGGCTAGAACAGGCTAGACACTGGCTGGCACTGGTACAGGCTAGGCACAGGCTACAGCACAGGCTAAACAAAGGCTAGACACATGCCAGTCTCTGGCCAGACACAGGTTAGACACAGGCTAGACACTTGCTAGACACACGCTAGACACAGGCCGTGATCTCTGGCTAAGACAGGTTAGAGAGACAGGACGCTACACACTGGCTAGACACAGCTATGACACAGGCCAGGCGTCAGTGGCTTAAGGCCCTGGCCAGGCACTGGCCAGGACACTGGCTAGGCACAGGCTATGCACATGCCCGTCTCAGGCAAGGCACTGGCTAGACGCACAGGCTAGGCACAAGCTAGGCACAGGGGCTAGACAAAGGCTTGGCACAGGCTAGACACAGGCTGAGACACAAGCTAGACACAGGCTAGACACACAGGCTATACACAGGCTGGATACAGGCTAGACACAGGCTAAACACAGGCTAGACACTGGCTGGGACACTGGCTAAAGGCACAGGAAGGAACACCGGCTGGAAGGCACAGGCAGAAACAGGGACACAAGGCCAGACACAGGCTAGACACAGGCTAGATCCAGGCCAGACCCTAGACTAGACACAGGCTGGAGACACAAGCTCAGACACACAGCTACAGACACAGGCCAGACAAAGGCGAGTACAGGCTAGGACACAGGCTAGACACTGGCCTAGGACAGGCTAGACACAGGCCATCACAGGCAAAGCACAGGGGCAGACACGGGCTAGACAAAGCGCTGCATCACAGCTACCACACTGAGGCTAGACACGTGGCTAGAACTGGCTGCACACAGTCCAGACACGGCTAGATACACAGGCAATGCACAGGCTCAGGCAGAGGCTAGACACAGGCTAGGCTCAGGCCGAGGCACAGGCTAGATACCTGGCTAGACACAGGCTAGGCACACAGGCATGCCTGACACAGGCTAGACACAGGCTAGACACAGGCTGGACACAGGCTAGACAGAGGCTATTCACTGGCTAGACACAAGCTGGACACGAGGCTGGGAATAACCTGCCAGACACAGGCACACAGGCTAGACAGGCTGGACACAGGCTGAGACACAGGCTAGACACAGGCTAGACACAGGCTAGGCACAGGCTAGACACAGGCTGGACACAGGCTACACAGGCTGGGCACAGGCTAGACACTGCTAGGCACAGGCTAGACACAGCCAGAGCAGGCTAGTCACAGGCTAGGCACAGGCTAGGCACAGGCTAGGCACAGGCTAAGGCACAGGCTAGACACAGACTAGGCAAGGCTAGGCACAGGCTAGGCACAGGCTAGACACAGGCTAGGCACAGGCTAGGCACAGGCTAGACACAGGCTAGACACAGGCTAGACACAGGCTAGACACAGGCTAGACACAGGCTCAGACACAGGCTAGACACAGGCTAGACACAGGCTAGGCACAGGCTAGGCACTGGCTAGGCACAGGCTAGGCACAGGCTAGGCACTGGCTGCTAGCACAGGCTAGACAACACACAGTCTAGACACAGGCTAGACACAGGCTAGACACAGGCTAGACACAGGCTAGACACAGGCTAGACACAGGCTAGACACAGGCTAGACACAGGCTAGACACATGCCAGGCACAGGCTAGACACAGGCTAGACCTAAGCCACAGGCTAGGCACAGACTAGGCACATCAAGTCTAGACACAGGCTAGGCACAGGCTAGACACAGGCTAGACACAGGCTAGGCACAGGCTAGACACAGGCTAGACACAGGCTGGCCACAGGCTAGGCACAGGCTATGCACATGCCAGTCACAGGCAAGGCACAGGCTAGACACAGGCTAGACACAGGCTAGGCACAGGCTAGACACAAGCTAGACACTGGCTAGGCACACGCTATGCACATGCCAGTCTCAGGCCAGACACAGGCTAGACACAGGCTAGACACAGGCTAGGTACAGGCTAGACACAGCTAGACACAGGCTAGGCACAGGCTAGACACAGGCTAGGCACAGGCTAGGCACTGCCTAGACACTGGCAGACACATGCTAGGCACAGGCTAGACACAGGCTAGACACAGGCTAGGCACAGGCTGACACAGGCTAGACACGGGCTAGGCACAGGCTAGGCACAGGCTAGACACAGGCTAGTCAGGCAGCTACACATGCTAGGCACAGGCTAGGGCACAGGCTAGACACAGGCTGGGCACAGGCTACGACACGTCTAGGCTAGGCACAGGCTAGGCACAGGCTAGACACAGGCTAGGCACAGGCTAGGGACAGGCCAGGCACAGGCTAAACACTGGCTAGGCACTGGCTACAGACACAGGCTAGATTACAGGCCGTCTCAGGCAGCGCACAAGCTAGACACAGGCTAGACACAGGCCAGAAACAGGCTAGACACAGGCTATACACAGGCTAGTCACAGGCCAGACACAGGCTAGACACAGGCTAGAACACAGCCTAGACACAGGCTAGACACAGGCTAGTCACAGGCTAGACACAGGCTAGACACCGGCTAGACACCGGCTAGGCTGAACAGACTAGGACACAGGCTAGACAGAGGCTACACACTGGCCAGGGCACAGGCCGTGTCTAAGGCTAGACACCGGCTAGGCACAGGCTAGGTCCCATTTCCAGTGGGCATGCCTGGCTGGGCACACGCTAGCACACCAGGCTAGGCAAGGCAACAGACACAGGCTGAGACACCCAGCTAGGGCAAAGGCTAGCCACTGGCTAGGCACAGGCTAGGCACTGGCTAGACACTGGCTAGACACCGGGCTGTGCACATGCCAGTCTCAGGCTTGGCACAGGCTAGACACAGGCTAGACACAGGCTAGACACAAGCTAGACACAGGCTTGACACTGGCTAGACACAGGCTAGGCACAGGCTAGACACAGGCTAGACACAGGCTAGACACAGGGTGGACACTGGCTAGACACGGGCTAGGCACAGGCCAGTCTCAGGCTAGACTCAGGCTAGACACAGGCTAGACACAGGCTAGACACTGGCTAGACACACGCTTATACACATGCCAGTTCAGGCTGGGCACAGGCTAGACACAGGCTAGGCACTGGCTAGGCACAGGCTAGACACTGGCTAGACACAGGCTGGGCACTGGCTAGACACTGGCTGGGCACACGCTATGCACAGGCCAGTCACAGGCGAGACACCTGCTAGAGACAGGCTAGAGACACTGGCTAGGCAGGCTATGCACATGCCAGTCCCAGGCAAGGCACAGGCTTGACACAGGCTAGAACACAGGCTAGGGCAAGGCTAGGCACAGGCTAGGCACAGGCTAGGCACAGGCTTGAGCCAGTCTATGACACTGGCCAGTCACAGGCTAGACACAGGCTAGACACAGGCTAGACACAGGCTAGGCACACTAGGCTCAGGCTGACACAGGCCAGACACTGGCTAGACACTCGCTAGGCACTGGCTGACTCAGACCAGGACACAGGCTAGACACAGGCTATGATCTTTGGCCAGACACAGGCTTTGCACATGCCAGTCACCTTGCCAGTCACAGGACAGACACAGGCTGCACACAAGCTAGACACTGGCTAGACACAGGCTAGAGGACAGGCTAGACACAGGCTGACACAGGCTGAGGCCACAGGCTAACACAGGCCACACAGGCACAGGCTAGACACAGGCTGACACAGGCGTTGCACATGCCTGTCACGGGCTGGACACAGGCTAGACACAGGCTAGACACTGGCTAGACATAGGCTAGGACACAGGCCGGTCACAGGCTGGCACACAGGCTAGACACAGGCTAGACACTGGCTAGAACACACGCTAGACACAGGCCAGTCTCAGGTCAGACACTGGCTAGGCACAGGCTAGGCACTGGCTAGGCACAGGCTAGACACATGCTCGGGGCTGGCCAGTCACAGGCTAGGCACAGGCTTGACCTGCTAGGCACAGGCTAGACACAGGCCAGAATTCACAGGCTATGACACAGGCTAGACACAGGCTGGGGCACACATAGGCTGGGCACAGGCCAGACACGCACAGGCTAGACACAGGCTAGGCACAGGCTAGACACAGGCTGTGACACAGGCTACAGACACAGACTTGCCAGCAGGCTAGAAACAGACTAGACACAGGCTAGACACAGGCTAGACACAGGCAAGGCCAGGCCAGATGCTGGCCAGACACAGGCCAGACACAGGCCAGTGCCAGGCCAGCCACAGGCTGGACATAGGCCGCTCGCCATCACAGGCCAGACAAGGGCTAAGAACAGGCTATTCATGCACATGCCAGACAATAAGTACACACACAGGCCAAACACAGGCTAGACACTCAGCTAGACACAGGCTAGAACACTGGCTAGACAATAGGCCAGACACAGCGCCAGACACAGGCCAGTCTCAGGCCAGACACAGGCTAGGACAGGCTAGACTCTGGCTAGACACAGGCTGGGCACAGGCCAGTCAACAGGCTAGGACCCTGGCTTGGCTACAGGCACAGACAGGCTAGACACAGGCTAGGCACAGGCTTCGGCGCGTTACAGGCTAGACATAGGCTCCAGGCACATGCCGGGCACAGGCTATGCACGGGCTGTGACACAGGCTAGGCACAGGCTAGACACAGGGCCAGACACAGGCTAGACACTGGCTAGACACAGGCCTAGACACAGGCCGGTCACATGCCAGTCACAGGCCCGTGACACAGGCTACGCACAGCCTAGACACAGGCTAGGCACTTGCTAGACATAGGCTAGACACAGGCTAGACACAGGCTAGGCACTGGCTGGACACTGGCTAGGCACACGCTATGCACAGTCACAGGCCAGACACAGGCTTGACACAGGCTAGACACAGGCTAGACACAGGCTAGACAAAGGCTAGACACAGGCACAGGCTGTGCACATGCCAGTCCAGGCACAGACTAGAACACAGGCTAGACACTGGCCAGACACAGGCTGAGCCGCTCACAGGCTCCAGACACTCAGCTGTGACTTACGCTCAGACACAGGCCCAGTCACACGCTGGGTCACGTGCTAGAACAGGCTAGACACTGGCTAGGCACAGACTAGACACATGCCAGTCACAGGCTAGACACAGGCTACAGACACAGGCTAGACACAGGCTAGACACAGGCTAGACACAGGCTGGGCACAGGCTTGACACAGGCTAGTTGCAGGCTAGACACATGCCACTCACAGGCCAGACACACAGGCTAGACACAGGCTAGACACAGGCTAGGCACAGGCTAGGCACAAGGCTAGGCACTGGATAGACACTGGCTAGGCACACGCTATGCACATGCCTGCCAACCAGGCAAGGCACAGGCTAGACACAGGCTAGACACTGGCTAGGCACACGCCATGCACATGCCTGTCTCAGGCAAGGCACAGGCTAGACACAGGCTAAGACACTGGCTAGGCATAGGCTATGCCACATGCCAGTCACAGGCAAAAGGCACAGGCTAGACACAGGCTAGACACTGGCTAGGCACACCTTATGCACATGCTTCAAGTCTCAGGCAAGGCACAGGCTAGACACAGGCTAGACACTGGCTAGGCACAGGCTATGCAGCAGCAAGTCACATGCCCCAGTCACAGGCAAGGCACAGGCTAGACACAGGCTAGACACTGGCTAGGCACAGGCTAGAGGAAAAAAAAAAAACAGGCTAGACACAGGCTAGACACAGGCTAGACACAGGCTAGACACAGGCTAGACACAGGCTAGACACAGGCTAGACACAGGCTAGACACAAGCTAGACACAGGCTAGACACAGGCTAGACACAGGCTAGAAACAGGCTAGACACAGGCTAGACACAGGCTAGGCACAGGCTATGCACAGGCTATGCACATGCCAGTCACATGCCAGTCACAGGCATGGCACAGGCTTGGCACAGGATAGGCACAGGCTAGGCACTGGCTAGACAAAGGCTAGACACTGGCTAGGCACAGGCTAGGCACTGGCTAGACACTGGCTAGGCACACGCTATGCACATGCCAGTCTCAGGCAAGGCACAGGCTAGACACAGGCTAGACACTGGCTAGGCACAGACTATGCACATGCAAGTCACAGGCAAGGCACAGGCTTGACACAGGCTAGACACAGGCTAGGCACAGGCTAGACACAGGCTAGACACAGGCTAGGCACAGGCTATGCACATGCCAGTCACAAGCAACGCACAGGCTAGACACAGGCTAGACACAGGCTAGGCACAGGCTAGACACAGGCTAGACACTGGCTAGGCACAGGCTATGCACATGCCAGTCACATGCCAGTCACAGGCTAGGCACAGGCTAGGCACAGGCTAGGTGAGGCTGGGCGCACAGGCTAGGCACGGAGCTAGGCCCTGAGGCTAGGCTGAGGCTAGGCACAGGCTAAGGCACAGGCTAGGCTGAGTGGGCACGGGCTAGAGCCACAGGCTGGGCACTGGCTGGGCTGCAGGCTATGCACATGCCAGTCTCAGGCAAGGCACAGGCTAGACACAGGCTAGACACTGGCTAGGCACACGCTATGCACATGCCAGTCTCAGGCAAGGCACTGGCTAGACACTGGCTATGCACACGCTATGCACATGCCAGTCTCAGGCAAGGTACATGCTAAACACAGGCTTGACACTGGCTAGGCACAGGCTATGCACATGCCAGTCACAGGCAAGGCACAGGCTAGACACAGGCTAGACACAGGCTAGACACAGGCTAGGCACAGGCTAGACACAGGCTATGCACATGCCAGTCAAAGGCAACGCACAGGCTAGACACAGGCTAGGCACTGGCTAGACAAAGGCTAGACACTGGCTAGGCACAGGCTAGGCACTGGCTAGACACTGGCTATGCACACGCTATGCACATGCCAGTCTCAGGCAAGGTACATGCTAAACACAGGCTTGACACTGGCTAGGCACAGGCTATGCACATGCCAGTCACAGGCAAGGCACAGGCTAGACACAGGCTAGACACTGGCTAGGCACACGCTATGCACATGCCAGTCACATGCCAGTCACAGGCAAGGCACAGGCTAGACACAGGCTAGACACTGGCTAGGCACAGGCTATTACATGCCCAGTCACATGCCAGTCACAGGCTAGGCTGGAGTAGGCTCGGCAAAAAGGCTAGGCACAGGCTAGGCACAGGCTAGGCACAGGCTAGGCACAGGCTAGGCACAGGCTGAGCACTGGCTAGGCACACGCTATGCACATGCCAGTCTCAGGCCAAGGCACAGGCTAGACACAGGCTAGACACAGGCTAGACACTGGCTAGGCACACGCTATGCACATGCCAGTCTCAGGCAAGGCAGCTTGGGCCTGGGCACAGGCTAGGCACTGGCT